>WOGO01002535.1:0-15661 GCA_015342085.1 Leptinotarsa defecta | reverse complement strand
GTTTTCCTGCAGCTGAAAAAGCAAATGCGCCACTGGAATCAATAAAGTCGCCCCGGAGCGCCAATTAATTTCTATTGTTGTTTTTATTTTACTTTTATCATTGTTTTAATAAAATTTTCTATCAAGTATAAAAAAAAAGTCTTCATTCAAACACGAGTTGAGAAAAGGTTTATAATAGAAAAATATTTATATAGTATATGTGATTTTATAAAAATTTATAGTCTGCGATGTAAATTTTAGTGTTACTAACTGACAATTTCATTACATGTAAGCCATTTAAAAAAATTGAAATAAATATTGACTGACTGTTTTAAGCCATGAATAGGCACATGAAATTTTATAGATATTCAAGACCCAAATCGGAATTACTTAACGAGTAATGAGCTCGCTCACAAAAAGTGACCAAAACCACTTACCTCTTTTTTGGTTTGGAAGATATCACCTTCTTCCTTCTTAGCCCTCTTTTCCCTCTTCCTAGCGAAATATTCATCATTGATTTTAGCTGGAATCTCAACTTTGCTCACATCTACTTTAGTTTGAGTAGCGATAACATAACGCTGACTGATGCGTCTCAAGGGGCAAGCGTTGATCGTGAAAGGACCTAAATAACAAACATTTCAATGGAAAAAGTCAGCGAATATCATAACTATGCAACATTACCAGTGACCAGAAGGAGACCTGAATAGAGTTGTTTAAGGAAAACAACCCTTTTTCCTTTGTGAGCACCAGCCAGCAATATCAGCACAGTTCCGGGGGTGATGGAACTTCTCAGCGAACGTTTGTGTTGGCTGAAATATTTCCTAGCTGGTCTGGGTTTGATCCTGAAAGAAATATAAGGTCAGTAAAAGCAATTTCAATTTGATTAAAATCAGTTAAATAGGATGATTCAGTTGAAAAATCATCAACATAGACCTTTCAGAGGTGTCCTAAGATAAAAAAAGTCATCACTGTAAATACTAAATCAAGCCTGAACGTAACAGTTATCTCTAAGAGATAGAGTCCCAAAGGTCAAATAATATTGACTATTTCAGGAACCCACGCCAATAAAACCTTGTAAAGTGAAATCATCTCTTGCTTACTCGCTTACGCTTTTTTTTTTTTTTTTTTTTTTTTATAAAGATTGTGATTTTCCAACAAACTATAATACATCATTATGAATCTTTACACTACTGAAATTGGGATCACTGCATAGGTAAAAAGTACACGCATAGTACCTCATTCTATATTTTTAATTTTTATTGACAGTAGTTTTTTCAAAGTCGAGTAAAAATGATGATCGGGACATCACTAACATTTAACCTAAAATTAGTCGCGTGGCGCCATTCACCACCAACATAGTTTGAAAGTTTTATATTCCTTTTAACTTTTTTTCCTAGGACACTGGTAATAAAATTATTCCTTTAATATACTATTATGGACAATATAAACACGTTTTCGTTCTAACATTTGGTTGAGATTAAATTTTATTACAGAGAAATCACCCAAGGACATTCCAACCCTAGGCCATATGGCGCGTTGCGAGTACCTGAGTAAGTTTATTTGCAACGCAGTTTTTGCTATTCTGTTCAGTTGTCTTTCAGTTGTTGAGTGTGAATAAATAATTTTGTTGTTGAAAATGTATTGTTCAGATGCTAGTACAAGTGCAAAATTTTTCTATTTAAAAAAAAAGACGTTATGTATGCTGAATCAAAAAAATTAAGGAACGACAGTGATAGTGATTCCTCAAATGGACACAAATGTTGATGATGAACTAAGTGATGTTGAGGATTCTGGAATACAGTGAACATGAAACAGATTCTGAAGAGAATGAAGATTATGAAAATTAAAGTGTCGAGTGTTTCTCATCAAATGAAAATTATTATATTGAAAAAATAAAATTACAAAATGGTATAAGTTTATATTTCATAACATGACAAAAAAGTATTGATACCAATGATTAGTTGTGTGCTACTTATAACGTTGGAAGAACAAAAAAATGGCCAATGACATTTTTTTCATCTGATTAATGTACTAGTAATATACAAGTATACATTTCAATCCAAAACAAAAGAAATTCTAAAAAAAAATTGGGTCAAAAAATAAGCACAACCTCCCCAACGGGAATGTCAAATTGATATGCATATTCCCAAAAAAAACAGAAGAAACAACAAAAAACACTGTGTAAAGTATATACGAAGTCAATTCGAATGGCATAAAAACTAAATAGTTACCGAACACGTCGGCAGTTTTCTTTGTGTAGCATCGTATAATTTTTTTCAAAATAATTTATTTTTCATGAACCTACAAAAATTTTTCCCATTTGTAAAGAGTAATGTACATAGTCTTTTATTCAGCTGTTCGGATTGACTTCGTATAGACTATACCAACTGTATTAAAAATGAGCTATCTATTTCTCAACATATATTCTATATCTAAGCAAAGTTATTCAAATTATCAGTTTAAGCCATTTTTGACAAAGAAAAGCTGACAAAAAGGCTCTTAACACATGGTGCCATGTGGCGCCACACTACTATTCATGTTACAACTAGCACGAGACTAACTAAAGTTTAATTTGTTACTATAATTGCTGAGATGGAAATTGACAACACTGTATTGAAAAATACAGCTATACAAAAGACAACAGATTCCTTTATTCCTGTAGTTTTTCAATTGCTTTCAACTTGCTCAATACAAGTATGCGAAACGTATATATGCTTTTATGGAAACATATAGAATTTTTTTCTTGTGCTAAAACCAAGACAGAGACAAGGAGACTAAGATGTATAAATTGAGACTGAAAATTTGTCACTGCATGTCATTGTGAAAAGGTGTCATATTACAATTTTTTATTGCCAGAAGTGAGATGCTGAAATAGTCCTTTTTTTGCGTCTCAGCTTTCAAGTGGCCGTATATCCAAAACTAGACTGGAGCACCAAGTTTTTACTTAAGATTTGTGATTGGAGGACATAAAAATATGTAGCTTGATTAAAATCTTGTGCAAGCCTTCAAAGCAAATATTTACTATAAATAAAATTCACAATGAACATTGAGTCAAGCCAGAATTAATGTATTTGCAATTTTTACTTACTTGTCTTGAGTTGGATAAGACGCCCTTCGTTTCTTCACTAAAACAATTCGTTTTTCTCCATTTTTCTCACCACCGATGGGCTTTTCGACCACGACTATCTCCTTTTTTTTGGGGGCGGCTTTAGTTTTCTTACCGATGAATTTGTAAATAGCTTTCTTGTGGAACATTTTGGTTCTAGAGAACCGAAGGACTCCGTTGCCCAAGTCATAATTTCTGGGCTTTCCGGACTTCTTCTTGATTTCTTTTTTAGGGGTCTCGGGTGCGACTGTTTTATCAGTCTTGCTCCTTTTAGTTATGGCCATCTGAAACAAAATATAGACAGATGAAGGCTTGCAACGTGTTCACAAAGTTGCGATAGAGGTTATGTTTTTTGTTTTTCAATAATCATAAAACTAGGATTGCAGTACACGAAATGAGAATTTTTTTGAGCCAGTGGTTTGAAAGCACACCACGTAAAGTCATCTAGACCATCGTAAATACTATATTATGACAGTTTACCAGCACCTCGAAAACAAACTTTTTCCAAGATTATCTATCACTGAAAATTCGAAATAATATCAAATGGAACGACTGCGTAGATATTCACTAAGTATTTATGTTTTATGAAAACTTCATTAACTCTTGTGATGGCCGGGAAATTTTTTAATTTTTTCAGTATTCCATCACTAACACTCACCTTTAAAGATGTTTCTGTTGAAAAGGACTGAAACAAAAAGCGCAAGCGCAAACGTGAAGGACCAGTGTCGTTAACTTTGCAAACTAAAAATTCACCAACAAATTAAGCGGCAAATTTCAAATTTGCGAAGACTAAATTGTCAATGTATATTTCAAAATGATTGAAAATTACATTTTCATAACATCAGTAATATTACACAGTGAATGTTTGAAGCTACTAAGCAGCAAAAAGGGTTGATGTTATGTTATGTTTATAATATGTTTTTCCGTTAACCAGAGCTATCGCACCCCTACGAACGACAACCCTCAGAAGTCGAAACTTGTGCAAGCTTAGGCTAATGACGTCTTATCTTTTGAAGTGTGATTCCTACCACGGGTTGGACGATAGCAAGTGAAAATTGAGCGTTTTGCCTGGGGCTTGAACCATCGTCTCACACATCGGCCGATTGACTGATGAGTGATAGGTCCGTAGCCGGGTGGTACTAGGTACCAATAATACATATTATTGAAATTTCGAAGGATAAGAGAAAAATGAACTGTTAGAATCACTTGCGATGTCATGAAGTTTTTTGTTGAATAGAGCAGGATACCTAGTGGAATAAACATTTATATTGTAATTGAATAGAACTGGCCGATACTTGATGAAAATCCATATTAAACAACTAATCAATACAGTTTATTTGTACGATTTTCACTATAAGGGTTTTATAAAAACCGCGACACGTGTTTCGCTATACAATAGCTTCTTCAAGCGTAAAAAATAATTATTCCGACTGATATGTATGCAAGATACCTCACCGAGGTTTGTCTCGCAAATGTTTCTCGTTCAATCAGCAGCAGGACCATTCCGAAATTTTTTGAGTAGATCATCTTCAGACCGGTTTCGAGGTATTACCTCTCATCAGTACAGGAAATATCCAACCCAGACCACAGATCCCAGACAGCAAAGTGCCTGGGACTTGATTAATTTCAACACGGATCCGCTGCATATATGAAATCTTCGTCTGAGAGAAAGATTAATAACCAGTAACATATCTATCTCGTGAACAAAGCTCCAAGCGGGAAATAAACATCCCATCTACCAATACTCTAAGTAAGAGAGGTCAATTATATCGTAAAACGGGGTTACTTCGAACCACGTGGCTATTTTGAACAAAATATAATTTTTTTTATATTGACTCATAGTGAAATAACCATTAGGTTTAGCGACATCTAGTTGTCACCACTCAATTTGTCACACATTTAGGAATGGTATTGCAACACTGGTATTTAAATACTTTTTGTGAAGTTGGCCATCCTGACATGTCATTTTTACCTACGAAACTGACGTTGGATGAGGTCTGCAAACTTTTGTTGTTTAGTCTTAGTCGTAAATATTTACACTAAATGTTTACTAAATATATTTGCTATAACAATACATTATCATAGCAAAGCTATATTGAAGAAATTTGAGATATTTCAACACACTTTACAAATTTTTTGTCAGAACAATATGCTTAGATATCGTTTTCGTACTTTGAAGGCGTTCAATATAGATGAAGCACCCTCAGAATATGTTGGAGATATAAAACTAGATAAATTTTATTTGGTTCTGGGACAGTCAGTATCACCATTGGAAAGAGAAATTGATGAGATATAAAATAACTTGACCAATAGTTCAAAAAAAATTATATTTTTGAAGAGTTTAGCATCCAATATTTCACCACTTTTTACCACTTGTTTTGTTTTCTTAGTCTCTTACAATCGTATAAAGTTCAACCATATAAATTTGTTTAAGTTGAGTGAAACATTTCACATATGAAATAAAAAACAAAGGTAATAATAAAACATTGACTTTATTTCACAGTAACAGATATTATTCTTATATCATCAAAAGGTTTATCAGTTTTGGCATTGGTTTTAACATTACTGATATTCTGTATGACCTCCATTCCTTTGACAACTCTTCCAAAAATTGTGTGTTTGTTATCCAACCAAGGCGTGGGCGTCAAAGTGATGAAAAATTGACTCCCGTTGGTGTTTGGTCCCGCATTGGCCATGGAAACAGTGTAAGGCCTGTCGTGCTTCAAATGGGGCCTCAATTCATCCTCAAATTCTCCTCCCCATATGCTTTCCCCACCTGTACCATTTCCGGTGGGATCTCCTGAAAAATCAAATGAAATGTAAATTTCCCTCAGGAAAGAAATAACTTTACTGTATCACGATTTTGGACTCTACTTGAAATGATTTTAAAAATGGCAATGAATAATGAGTGCTTATTGAAATGCGAGGTCTGTTCAGAAAATAAAGTGTTTCATGTCTTGATTATCAATTAAATTCTGCTACAGTATAAATCTCCTCACCTGTTTGTATCATGAATCCCTTGATAACCCTGTGGAAAACATGTCCGTTGTAGTATCCATTCTTGGAGTGAACGCAAAAGTTTTCCACCGTCTTTGGCGTGTCTTTGACGAACAGCTTGATATGAATATCTCCAAACGCCGTGTGAAGGATTGCATTTTCATACAGCCTCTGCACAGCAGGGTTGTCCGTCGCAGCGAAAGTATCTTCTTTCGAAGGTTTTTCATTGAAAACGTCCCTGTCCTGATCGCCCTGCAGCTCGTCAGGTTCCCTGCGACTAAACAGATAGAAACGAGATTTTTTGTAGGCAGTGCAGATCAGGGTAGGATCTGGGATGATAGATTCAAGGATGGGGTTGTTGGACGCCTCTATTTCCAGCGTTACAGCTGCTTTGGCCTTCTTTGCAGATCCTGGAATCAATAATAGTATTTTATTCGATCATTTTTGGTACAAAATGAGTTAGTATGATGGGTCAAAAAAACATAAATAGACAATTTGAAACAAATCTAAAGATTCTAAAGGAATAATTCGTTCAGACCAGTCTCAACTCTACACTGTATGTTAATGGACTGACACCTATAAGAAAACAACTACTCTCCTGGATAATACCACGAAACGTTGGATTATATCTGACAGGTGTCAGTAAAGGATTCTTCACTGAAGTTTCCTGCATATACTGTTGGCGATACAACTGCCTCAATAGATTTTTAATCATTGGAACACACTTGCAGACCGGTTTCGGACTGTTTGGCCAATCGTCAGTGCAAGGTAGTCAACAAAGTCGATGATTTCCGATAATTGAAAATGGAATTCCTTCAGAGTATCATTCCTTGAACTAGGCTGAGAAGCCCCACCCTCAATACTATGATATGTATGATATTCTTTAGACTTTGCATCAAAAAATCAACTGTTGAGAAGTGGTTTGCTATGTTTAAAAAAGGTGAAATGAGCACTGAGGACGATGCACGCAGTGGACTCCCCAAAGAGGCTGTTACCGATGGAAACATAAAAAAAATCCCCAAAATAATTTTGGATGACACAAAGTGAAGTTGATAGAGATAACTGAAGCTCTAAAGATATCAAAGGAATGTGTTGGATGTATCGTACATGAATATTTAGATATGCAAAAGCTCTGTTTAAAGTGGGTGCCGAGTCTCCAAAGCGTGTAAAGACGCAAAAGCTAACTGGCAATGTTATGGTATCATTATTTTGTAATGCGCATGGTACACTTTCCATCGACTCTCTTGAAAAGGGAAAAACCATCAACAGCCACTATTACATATCGTTATTGAGACGTTTATAGAACAAAATCGTGGCCCCATTTGAAGAAAAAGGAAGTGCTGTTTCATCAAGACAATGAATACACTGAGTCACATATCAATGAAACCGAAGGCAAAATTGCATGAATTGGACTTTGAATTGCTTCTGTGTGCATTGTATTCTCCAGATTTGGCACCCAGTGACCAGAGGAATAAGGTGTAAAATGTTGATACTTGTACTACCTGTATGAAGAAATGCTAAATCATGTCCAAAGTGTGTAAAAACAATAGATGTGGCAACATTTAACTTGTGGGTTACTGATTACATAAGAATTTTATCTGAGAGCAATGCATCAGAATATGATTGCTTTTTCAGTTCCTTATTCATTATTCTCTACGTTCATTTGGTTTTATTATACCAATTTTTAATGTTTTTGAACAGTAGTTAATCTCGTTCAGTCTGATTAAAAATTTCCACCTGAAAAACAACAACTATCATTAAATTCTCACCTTGATATAAGGCGATATTTAACATCCTCAGATTCTCGTTCTTTCCGATTATTCTCACACATCTGTTTGTGTGAATATTGATCAGTTTTATTCCTAAAACCGTAGCGTACATGATGAAATGCCCACTCTCATCAAAAGTTATGTTGGCAAGCTCGAAGCTTTCTGATTTCTCCAAATCTCTCTCCACTGCCATGCGTCTCCCGAACTCCATATTTGGCAACTGTTGGGTTTTCTGCTGATGTTCTGTAAATCGTGGAATTGTTTCGTCCAACACCCTCAACTGAAACATTTGAAAATACTTTCATAAGTCAATACTGTGATACATTTAGGGACAAAAAAATAATGAGACTAAATGAATTATATATAATAAGTGTAGGTTATTTGTTGGACATTGTACATGAGCTATTCAAAAACTAAGGTGAATTTTCGTCAATTTTCTGCTATCGAAAAAAATGGATCAAAGAATCTGCATCAAATTTTGTTTAAAATATTAGATTAGGAGCTCAAAAAAACTTAAAATGTGGCCAGTGACATAAGGTGATTGTACTCTTGAGCCCGAAAACTGAGCATCACTTAGGAACTGTTGAATGACGTCAACGGCGATAAAAATTTATTTAAAAGGGTCATAAGTGTTTATAAATCATGAGTATATAGTTATGACAATGAAACCAAAGTCCAATCGTCCTAATGGAAGAGCATAGGAGAGCCAAGACAAAAGAAAACACGCCTAATCTATTATCTTGAAGTTATGCGCCGCTTGCGAGAAGAAATACGAAGAAAACGTCCGGTATTGTAGAGAACAATTCATGGCTTTTGCATCACAATAATGCACCTACTCACTTGTTCATAATTTTTCAACCAAAAACAACTCTGTAGTCATGCCTCAGCCACCATATTCACCAGATTTGGCCCCCTGTGACTTTTTTCTGTTCCCAATATTGACGATACCCATGAAACGACGGCGTTTTTCAAAGATTGAGGAGATAAAAAAAGTGCATATCAGAACTGCTTTGAGGTTTGGAAAAAACGTTGGCAGAGGGACTACTTTGAAGGGAACAAACTAGAAATTGATGAATAAATAAATATATTTTGAGAAAAATTAAAATTCACCTTATTTTTTGAACAGACCTTTTATGTGGATATAGATAACTCAAGTCAACTGAATCTACAGGTAGAGCTGCAAATATCTTCCATATTACTCCAATTGTTATTATTTGCTTGGAACTGTCTTTAGTAAAATCATTATACCTATATCATACCAGTTTTCCAGTAACAAAATTGAACACCCTCACTTTTCTATCACTTGAAATGGTTGCAAACTTTTTACCGTCAGGGGAAAACGCCAAACCGCTTGGAACAGTCTTATTTTTTGCAAATTCAAACAAGTTGGTATCTAGTTTGGAGTCAAATGATACATTTCTGGGAAATATGTAGTCTTGTTTATTACCAGCCCAATATTCTGAAAGATAACGATTTAATTACTTCAATGTTGCAATGGTATGTTAGATACACACCTAGCATGCCCTTTTTATCAACGGATACAACTACATCATATTTGGGATTATATTTCATCAAGCTGACAGGATTCATGTGGATTTTGTCCAGCACATTCAGATAAGTTTCATTAGATTTTCCATCATAAATGTAAATTTTAGGTGATTCCTTATCGGAAACAGCCAAAGAGTGTATAGGATCCCCCGAACTGTGTATCCACTCTACAGTGCCAGGGACATAATCCAGCCTCAACATATTTATCATGTCGAAGTTAACAATATCAAATATTTTTAAAGACTTGTCAAGTGAAGCTGAACACAGTAGGGTTCCTTCGCTATTGCAAGCTATCTTAACTATGGGACCTAAATGGCTGCGAAAGTGCTTGACGAATTCTATTCCCGTCTCCATCTTTTTCCAAAATTTAATATGACCATCACAACTGGCAGTTATGATAAAATCAGTTGAGGACACCACGCAGTGTGTAATAATATCTCTATGCATGTAGCTTCTTTCATAGGACTCTGCGCAAGGTAAACTATCCACATAGAGTTTTTCGAAAGGCAGTACTTTACGTTTTTTTAATGGGACTGCCTCTGATGGGGAAGGGCCCACAAAAGTGTCAGAGTTTGGATCACTGTCTTCATTTTCATTTCGTTGGCGTTTCTCCCGGATGTGATCTTCAGAATCACTCATGATTCAAGTTTTTACCATATAATTCTGTTAAACAGTAGGACGTGAAGTTCAGACGCTCAATAAAATGAATAGAAATTCAAAAATATAAATATAACCAACAAAAGATTATTCCAGTCTTTTTCTTCTTCTCTTTTTTTATATTCGAGAAGAACATTAACCCAAGGTACTCTGTGACAAGGTGATACTACAAAACAAAGTGTTGGCAGAGGCAATACATTCCGTGCGTCCCACTAAGCATTCCCACTAACGATCAAAATGCTCCTATAGCTGTTCCACATAACGACTGCGGTCTGTCATCCGTAATTAATTTCCAATTTCTCAACTTATTCCATTATTCAATCTCACAAGTAATCAATGGAATAATTACTTACACATAATGAAGTAAATTTGAGAGTGAATTAGACATTACATTTTCAAAATTTATAATGCAATATGTGATAGAAAATCATGTAACTAAAATGACTTATGAATTCTTCATTTGAATAACGATGAAATACATTCTCATAATAAATAATACGTGGCCCAAGTTTTCAGTTTTCCCGATTATAATTTTGGGGAGTTGCATTACACTCTCCATCAGAACTAGATAAACTAGTTTCTAGAGCACTATTGCGACGCATCAACAAATCTCCAATTACCGTAAAAGACGTTTTGATTACATTCAAACTCAATTAGTTCAACAACTTCACTGAAATTATATATAAAAAATTGAGTGATATATTTTTTTTTTTATAAATGAAGGTATCTTGCAATTATTGGAACTTATTGTTGAGGCTTACGTAACCTCATAAGAACTTGTACTTCATTTTTTCAACCTCGCCATTTGTAATATTTACCGAACGCCCAAAACGTTCCATATAATCCATTCGACATCACGAATTAACGCTCTCAAGCAAGTGGAATGTAAAAAACTGCGGTAGTGAGCGCTCAGTGGAACGCACCCATCATTTAGAGTCAATATTTAAATATTGTATGAACATACAGGACTTGACAAATAGAAGAGTATTTGCTCTCTGCCTGGCATTTCCAACGAATGATATGGATAAATGGTGTGTGTGCAGTTGTAAAGTAGAACACTTCGATGGATGCTTAG
Source organism: Leptinotarsa defecta (assembly GCA_015342085.1). NCBI lineage: Eukaryota > Metazoa > Arthropoda > Insecta > Coleoptera > Chrysomelidae > Leptinotarsa > Leptinotarsa defecta. The sequence goes on along the minus strand of WOGO01002535.1, from coordinate 4,530 downwards.
TAATTTTTTGAAATACAATAACTTTAGTAGTATAACGTTACTATGGTGACTGAATGCGCAAAAGCGACTTGATATTCAAGAGCCATTTTTTTCGAACGATTATTTTGTGACACTATATACGTTCCTCATTGGGTAACGTTAAAAAACTAGATTCCGTCGAACTGTCATGTTTGAACATCAATAAAATTTCATTGAAACACTCTATGTACTTTTTCCTTTACCAATAAATTCTGCATTCATTCCCCTTCTGCATTTGATGTGATGCACGCGGAAATCTGACAATTATTGCCGAAAATACAATTTAGTTCCCTTCTGTATTGTCGCGTCGCCATGTTTGTTCCATTTATTTTTTTGTTTCTGTTACCGTACAATTTTGCGTTTTTTTTAATACACGTTACAAATGTCTTGCCTTTGAAACGAATCCGCTTGAGTAAAATCATCTCTGGTTACCATGAACATACATGAATGTTTTAGTTGGTTTATCAATTCTCAGTATAACTAATAATACATGATTCATTTATGAAAACCAATGGATTATCAGTGAATTATTGAATTTAATATTTCACAAAAATATCAATAAAAAAAGGTCACTTTAATAATTGTTTGTTTTTCCTGAAGTACACTTCATCATCTTGCGACAATGATGCATCATTTTTAATAATCGAACGAGAAAGGTAAGTATTAATGGAGTGAAATAACCGAACGTTCCCTAAAATATTTTGCAGTTGGCGGCTTGTAATACTAAAATCTTTGTCAACCTGCTTGTCGACTGTCAATTTCTTTTACATGGTTGATAGCCGAAAGTACCACGTGCGATTGAAACTTCTCTAGTGGTTTTATAGTTGAAATACATAAATAAAAAGTGAGTGTTTTCAATTTATCACCTCTCGACAACCAGTGTTTTCGACAGAGTGCAAAAAAATATTAATATATCGTTTTTATTTCGTGTTGCAGATGCCTTTAGCAGTCGACTTATTGCATCCTTCTGCCGAACAGCAGAGAAAATCTCACAAACTCAAAAGGTCAGTAGATTGTTGGAACCAAGAATTTGAGTGTGAATGACTTATGAGCATTTTGAAGATCTTATAATTTCCATTTGTCTGTAGGTTGGTCCAGCACCCCAACAGTTACTTCATGGATGTAAAATGCCCTGGTTGTTACGCCATTTCGACAATTTTCTCGCACGCCCAGTCCGCAGTACCCTGCAAAGGATGTTCAACGATCCTCTGCACATCTACCGGAGGCAAAGCGAGACTCACCGAAGGTTGCAGTTTCAGACGTAAACAGCACTGAGTCTTTTAAATATAATGTAACTTCAAATATGTTTTCTAATAAATAACTGTATTGAGGATTCAATTGATATATCATTTTCAATTATCAACTCTCGGTTAACTGTTTGCACGATGTGAGAACAGAATTGTGCAATATTTTGAAATCTTTTCAAATTTATGCATGCAATATCTTTGAATACATGTTGAAAACTTGGAAGATTTTTATTAGAAATACTTTTGAACAATAACCAGGTAGAAGTTAGGAAATAATATTACTGTGTAGTGATTGATATCAATAATAAAAACTAAGTTCTACACAAATATTCAGCAAAATAATTTTCTCACACACATTTTTTACGCTTGGGAAAGAAAGGCTTTCCATTTCTTCATCTTTTTACAAAAAATGTGGGCATTGATGTCTATTTTATACATTTTTATCTAATAATTAACAGGTCAATAATACATTGAAATGTTGAAGAAAACATCCTTGAAGGTGCAAACTCGTTTTCCTCATTTTATTGAAGACAAAGTACGCCTCTCCACTCATAGGCCATTTTGGTTACGTGTGGGTGGTTCTATTTGTATCTGCAGTATGGTGTGTAAGGCCCACTGTTATTTGAAAGTGCATATAGATAGTAATGACAAGGAGCCACATTGTCTGCTGCATAATTTGTTGGCAACATTGAGTTTGCCTCTGAATCTTTCTGTTGTAGAGAATCTTTTGTAGTATAACAATAACGATAGAATGTATTCATCAATCAAACATACAAGGCATCATACATACACATTTGTAATAAACAGAGTAGTCAAAAAATGAAGGTACTCTACAAATAAATTGTCAAGATGTGTATAGTCGCAAAACAAACCAAAAAAATTGTATATACAATAGTCAGTTTCATAGTAGTAAGGTATCAGGAAATATAAAGTTCTTCAACATTATAAAATGCCATTTCAAGAAGGGATTTTGTAAAGGTTTTTCTGAATAGAATATCGTTCAGATTCACATCTATTTTATTGAAACATTTAATAATAATGGTGAATTTTCAGACTGATAACCTTGCGTAGGGTTGTCGAATTACTTCTTTATTCCTAGTATTCTACATGAGTGTCCTCGTTCCTCTTTAGTTCATTTTGGCTTCTTTCATAATCAGCTCAAGATTATACAAACACGGAAGGGTTACCATTTGGAGATTCTTGAATAAAGATTTACATGTTGTAGTTAGATGAGCATGGTACATTGTTCTTATTATTCTTTTTGGTGATACAAATGCTCATTCAAAGTGTCAAGAAGAATCACATAAGCTTCCAATTTCATGATTAACAAATTATAATCAATAGTATCAAAAGCACGACTGAAGTCGTAGAACAATCCTAGAACATTATTTCTATCATTCAGTGCACTGCAGGTTGATTTGTGTTTACGGAAACCATTCTGTTTTGCTGGGAGAAGCTCAAAGTGTTCCAAGTACTTGGTCAGTGTATCACAATAAGATGTTCGAATAGTTGAGCGATTTGACTTTGTATGCATATAGCCCTATAGTGTATCACAAGCAGATCCCTTATTTTTAAATACAGGTATACATTTTGATTCCTCAATATCTGGAAATGTTCCAGATGTGAAAGATTCAGTTACTTAATAAATACGACATAATTTCTGCTATATACAAGAGTACATACAGCTTTGAGAATTTTTCCATTTATGTCTTCTATGCCAGCAGACTGTTTAGCTGTTGTCTTATTTATAATGGAGATTACTTCTAAGGGTGTCACTGGTGTTATAAAAAAAACTTATGTTTTAAAATGAATCATTAAAATACGAAAAAACTTATGGATTGATAGGGAATTTATGCATTTTCTTCTTTCCTTGCAACTCAAACACGTCGGTTTTTCATGTCCATCCAAAGTTTCCAAGCATTGTAGTAATTTAGAGCGGGTTTTTTTCCAGTTTGTGAACTATGAAGACAAAGCTGTTCTTTCTCAAGAACTCAAAAAATTTACCCCTTTCAATTCAAACTTTTTGATACCTACATATTTCGTCAAGCAACTTTAGTCAGGACAGGAGTGTTACGTACACAAAGTATTTTTTCCTGTTGCAATATTATTAACATCTTTGTACAGCCTTGTTCTTGATATTCTTGATTAATTCTACAAAATATATTTGTACTCTCATTCCTAACTCGGGAAAGGTTATTGTTGAAAAATATTTTTTTCAGAGCGTGTTCAAAGACATTGCATTCATAAACTTGGAATAGAAGACTTAAAATATTACACAGTATTATGTTATCATATGGTGCAAGATTGATACATCAAATTCAATATACAGTATTGAAGAATGTGCACCTTGAGCCTTTTTTGAATAAGATTTCAAAATATCCTCTTACTACGTTTAAAATACACAGTTAAGTCGGATATATACTGTTTTTATTTACTGTTTTTATTTAATATAAATGCTGCGCTATCTTGCGGAGAGTAGCTGAAGTTATTGATCTTTTAATTTTTCCAATGGAAGGCTACGCCATCTTTCAAAATAAGTTGAAGCTGTCAAATTTTTGAGTTTTTACTTATTGAATATTAGGACAATGATAACTTCAATGATAACGCAGATTGCTGCTATCGAAAAAGTGAGATCTAAAATGATAACATCGACTACTTTCCGCAGTATAAACAATGAAAAAGGAGGAATAATGAATGATTATCACTTCAGCTACTCTCTGGAAGATGCCACTACAAAAACAAAACAAAATATTCAGTATTTCAAGCTAAATAAGTTGAAAACTTCAGGTACTTTCAGTGGCTCCAAACACAAGTTTGGTCGCTTCCCAAAAAATTGTATTGGGTGATTTCAAACACAAAAACAAAATTACTAGATTGGAAAAAGAATATTTTCAAGAGACAAGTTTTTTGGGAAAACAAAGGTTCATGGCTTTTTACTCTTCCACTATTGAACAAAAAAAAGGTAAATACCAAAGAAAGGAAGAAAGAAAATAACTGCATTAAAAAAACTTATTTTATTAATGAAGCATACACATGATTTTCAGGCACAAATTGGAGAAACTAATTTCACTGGAACATTGAATGAATTACACAAAAATCACTTTTTCTCATTCAGTTTGTACTACAAACATTCCTCGTCGAATTGAAACAGATAGAAAAGCTATAAAAATTATTGAAGCATTATTATTATTCGAAAAAGTTAGAAAACAAAATAAGCAAATGTTTAGTTTACTATTATTTTGGGAAAAATGCCATTACATATTTC
>WOGO01002534.1:0-15664 GCA_015342085.1 Leptinotarsa defecta | reverse complement strand
GAAAACCCACTCACACAGGACAGTATCTGAACCAGAAATCCAACCACCATCAATCGACTAAGAGAGGAATCATCAAGACTCTACTGGACCGTGCTTTCGGGTTCTGTAATACAAAGGAAGGTCTCGAAAAGGAATTAGGCATCATCAAAAATGACCTTCAAGGGAATGGATACTCCAGAGTGATGGTAGAACAGGCTTTAGCTAGAAAACAGCAAGAGCTCTACAAGGAAGAGAAGCCGCCACAACCAGTACTTCCCTACATCAGAGGATTATCGGAAAGGATGAGACGGATTGTTTCTAAGTATAACATCAAAACCTGCTTCAAATATGGGAACACCATCCGCAGCAGCCTGACGAAAACCAGGCCACCAAACGCGGACTGCGAGTCAAAGAATTGCATTTACCGAATAACTTGCGAGTGCGTAGAATCATACATCGGTGAAACGAAGAGAACACCAAAGTTCGCTTTGCCGAGCATAAGAAACACATACAGGGAGGAGAATACAGCAAATCAAGAAAAGCAGAGCATGTTTGGGCTCATCAAAATAACATCCATTGGGCTCAAGTTGAAATCATCCACAAGGAGAAACACTGGTTTATGAGAAAATTCAAAGAAGCCGCATATATGTTGTCCAACAACGCATTTAGCCAAGCTAGCGTAGAGATACACGACATATGGAAACCTCTGATCAAGCGGAACACGACTGACTCCCGCCAAACGGTCAGTTCTCGCTAAAACCGATGAAGTGGGGAGAAGGAAGTGGGGATAGTTGAAACCATTCAAATGACATATAAATTTTGTTTTTGTTTTGGTTGTTGCTTGTATTTTATTTCATAGTTATTTCAATTTTTTTCTCAATTGTGATTTTTCAGCTTATCTTTTAAAATTTTTTACATATTCTTTCAAGGATATCAAATCAATTTATATCAAATTAGACAATGTAAGTCCAAACTTATGAAATGCACCACGAAACATTGTGAACGACCTGCAAACTAATAATTATATTGATTTGATACTGGTAGCGCCATCTGTGTGTTAGCCTAAAAACTTTCCAGCCCATTTAGTATACAGGGCGCGAGAATCTAAGCTCTTCTTTTGTCAATATATAATTATTGAACCCACGTCTCATATCCTTCATAAGCTTTAAAATTTTCATAGCACCGTCTTGAATGAAAAGCATACAACTGATGGGACCAAAAATATTATTTTTAATATTATACATTTACCAACAGGTGACCACGCGTGCGAACTAAAAAAACGTCGATCTCACAGGCTCATTTCTTGGGTTGAAATTCCTTTAGGCTATTTTTCTGACCATGTAAGTTTTTTCTCCAATTATATCTAATTGTAAAATTGATATCAGCCAGGTATATTTATACGCAATCAATCAGTTTGACTAGAGAATGACACCCGTAAATACGTTCATGATTATAACATACACTATTTTTTTTTTGGAAAGATCATATTCTTTTTCAGTCACAGGAGAGACTTTCGGATACCATGAAGGAAATGAAATTGAAAGCAGTCTTCAGCGTTATTGTGATACGTCCAGAAAGGTAACAAATTATGATTATGAATTAGAAATGGAATGTTCCACTGCATATCGACAAATTCGTAAAATTTATTATTTTTCTCACAATATAACATTCGAAGAGATATCGTTATGGTGAAGCAAGAACCTGTTTTTGAATATTAGTCGACTTCTTTGCCGAAGTGATGTTGCCAAAGTCTCCGACAGGTTTCGATAAAATGGTTTCAGGTCCACATAATGCATTCGAAAAAACTTGAATAATGAGAACGAGTGATATGCGGATGCTCCACTTCATTCAAGATATGTTAGGTTAGGTTAGGTCCAAGGTGAATGGGTTTATGCGACCGTCCACCGCAACCCGCTGGGGTTTACTGTGGCGCACCCCTATTCACACTCGGCCAAATGAACCCAGCTTCCGACAGTTAGGCATCGTAGTTCATCCCTACTGTAGTTCACCAACTGTTTGGTATCAATTTTGGAAGGGTGAATTAACGCCTTGGACTGATCCAATCCTGGAAGATTCTGCCAGAAGTTCATAAATCTTCTTGCCATCCAGGACTTTGTTTGGGAAAGCATAAAGCGATGCCAATAACAGGTTCCAGTCCTATGAAGCTGCTTGTAGCACCCTTTTTTGCAAGGGAGTTAGCAGCAAAATGGCCAGGAATCCAGACCAGAGAAAATCTGTTAAGTCTTCCTATCGAGGAGAGTCGTTTTTGACAATTTGCTACCAGTTTGAGATATGATGGAAACTCTCTCTTCTTCATTGGGATATGAATCGAATTTAATGATAATAATAAAACTATTTTTTATTGCCATAAAATCAACTGAGGACATTGACTGAATACAAGTATGCATAAATACATCTACTGAAAATTATTGTAGTTTGAAAGTTTATGAGATAACTACATCAAGACCCATCACCAGCTGTTGAATCTGTAATAATGTTTTTCTTTCAGATACTCTACCGTTATTTTCTCAGGTACTGAGTGTTTTTTATTTCAGTTGGGAGTGACTGATATACCTTAATGGGGCCCTTTCTCATGAAATAAAGTTGTGTGTTTTGGTATACTGAGGTCGGTTCTTCCTCTAGTATTTATTGCCATTTGATCGGAATAATGATCACAGTTCCTTGTGAAGATGTGGTAGTGTATTTTTGGAAAAGTTACTAATTGAAGACAGTACAAGGAAGGAAAGGTTAATAAAGCGAGTTCTTTGAAGTATGGTATACATGTTGACCCTTGAGGTAATTTTGACACAGAGCGAATCATATACTTTTGAGTTCTGAATATTTTGTTCGCCATAGTAGATGTGCCCCAAAATATAATGAATAATGGATTGAACATGAGCATAGTAATATACCTTCATGCTGTTCAACGAGACTTGGTCCCTTGTTACTCGAATTACTCCTGCTACAGAACATCTGATACTGCTATCAACTGTGACCCCCAAAAATTTTAAGTCGTTCATTTCTGGAATAGATTTATGGTCCAATTTGACATAGATCGATTCCTGTCTGTTTTGGAAAGTTCTGAAGTGGATTAGTCCTGTTTTGTTTGTATTCAATTTTAATCCGGTCTCCTGAGCATTTTTTCCCTACCTCAGATAACCCTCTGGAGAAGACCCAGACACTGTTACCGACGTATCATCTGCAAATTGACTAACTAGACCTGTATCCAGTGATTGTGGAAGGTCATTCACGTATATCAAGAACAATATTGGTCCTAGAATAGACCACTGTGGAACTCCTTGAGGTAAATTTCTATCAGAATAAATTTGTCATTTTGAATGTCTACGACTTGGTATCTTCCAGACAAATATGATTTTATAAGGTCGTGTGCATTGCCTCTAATTCCATAATCTTCTAGTTTACCTAGTGAAATAGTATGACTAACCATGTCAAAGGCCTTTGACATGGTTAGTCCCACTATTTTCTTCAATATTATTCATAATTTTTGTTATCGCATTATGAATTGCAAGTTCAGTTGACATCCCTTGTCTAAATCTGTATTGTTGTAGAGCAAGTATCTTATTCAGATTCAAGAGTGTTTGCAAACGCTTGTAGATTACTCTCTGAAAGACCTTTGAAGGCGAAGGTAGAATGGATATCGGTCTATAGTTATTCAAATCCGCTTTCGATCCTTTTTTGTGGATTGGTATTTCTCTTGCTATTTTCAACTTATCTGGGAAGATACCAGATACCAAACTCTCATTTATTGCATCTACCAGAGGATCACAAATGTATCTCCCAGCTTTTTTTAGAATTGAAAGGGGAATGGAGTCAAGTCCACTAGCAAATTTCAGTTGGTCATTCACAATATTGTATATTTCTGTATGATTAGTGGTTCTAAAAATATTGTGGCTTTGTTCTTCGCTAACTCTATACTACCTGAGATATAACTGCATGTTTGGGTTGAAAAGTGGTTGTTGAATATCGTAGCAACTTTCTTTGGGTTTGGTATCATCCTGTTGTTTTCTGTTTTGATTGTGATGAAGCTATTATTTGTTACTTCAGTATCATTTGTAATTTTCAGAATGTTCCACATTGTTTTCGATTTATGCGTGGACTTTGTTATACGACTATCATTTATTGTTGTTTTGTAATCTGATAGAAATTTTCTATATGCACCCTTTTCTTGCTTATATTTAATGTATATTAATTCGCTCTTTGTTTCAATATGAAGATGGTAGAGATCGCGAACATAGGTTGCATATTGTTTTATCCCAGAGTTTATCCAATTATCAGTGGTTGAATTGCGTTTGCAAATGGACAGAGGGAAAGCTAGATCAAAGTGGTGATAGAAAGTGTTTTGAAAGTTATTGTATTTACTATTTGAACTGTTTGCCTCATAGACCTCCTCCCAAGTTTCAGTAGACAGCGCTGTAATAAATCTTGATATGTGGGTGGTCCGCTTGGAAAACAGTCTACTTTTTGATTAGGGGTAGAATGAGATGGTGTGTATGCGAAGGAGTAGAAGTGTTCGAAAAATTATGAATGAGATTTGATGATATGCAGAAAAAACCTCAAAAAAATCGAAAGAAGAAATAACAGAGAGGAGGAAGCCTGGTCCTCGTTGGCGGAGGTGCTACTGGTGAGAACGTTTTTGAAGTGCTTGAAAAGATAGTACATGGTTGGCGGTAGGTCTGGAAAGTATTGTGGGTGAGGCAGAACTTTGGCGCACAATTCATTTAATTTTCGGACGGTGATTTGTGGAACGTTGCCCTGGAGCAGAGCGAACCTTTTTTGTTGACTAGTGACAGCTGCTGTTAACGTAAGTTTTCGTTTATTTCGTCGATTTACTCGCAATTTGTGTCACCAAAACGACCATACAGTCGTTTTGGTGACTTTTTGCCTGTGAGAAGTGCTTAGATGGCTCATCGATGTCCAACCACTGTTCTGAACGTCAAATGATGTCGTAGAGGATTCGATTTCTATTAGACGTGACGATCCGATCCTAAGAATGAGCGTTTTGATTGCGCAAATACAAAGAAAACCAGATTTTGGAATGTGGCCGTTTCTGGCGATTGTTCAAATCGTAGGGAGTCCATTTTAAAAGCTAATTACCTACGAGGAAAAAATTGTAAGCACGAGGCGTTAGCCGAGTGCGACAATTTGTGAGTGGGCGTATTTGGTCACATCCTCGAGTTGTGTACTATACTTTTTCTACGACGGTTGCCAACTTTTGAAACAATCCAGCAAAATTCATCAAACACGATATTACGAATTTTTGTGAAAGTCTGTCATGAAATAATAAAGTTATTTGGATTTGGTTCAGTATATCAATCATATGTTATCATTACACGGAAAAACTTCCATATAATCATACTAAACATTTACTGGATACGTGGATATAGCGAACGTAACATTCCAGTAAAGTGAATACCTATTTATTCCTTCGTTCTGAAATATTTCTGATATAGAAAAAGAAATTTAAGTAATTCCAAAACTTGGGAGTTGGTGGTGAACATTGAAAGTCGAGATTGAAAGGAGTGATTTGTTTCTTTCGAAATGGGATCAAAGTTATGATTTTTTAGAATTATCATTTTCGTTATATGATCACATGATACCTTTAGCCACGTTCAATAATGTTCTCTTCAATTTCAGATGGCCGGAACAGACCCAAAATGGCAGAAGGACGCTGCCGATCAGAACTTCGACTACATGTTCAAATTACTAATAATAGGAAACAGTTCGGTGGGGAAAACTTCGTTTTTATTTCGATACGCTGATGACAGTTTTACTTCAGCCTTCGTTAGCACAGTGGGGATAGACTTCAAAGTGAAAACAGTTTTCAGGCATGACAAACGAGTCAAGCTGCAAATATGGGTAAGATTTTTTCCATCGATCTTTTCAAGCCAGTCAATTATAGTAATCCTTATTTATATCATAGATACAAAACAAATTGAGCAATGGTGAATTATTGAGGTATTTTGCATATCAAATTGAAATATGCGGTATTAAGGTCAACGTCATCTCTTCTAGTGTTGAAACTATCACATTTGAGAATGTGTATCATTCCGCTCGAAAGTATTTTGGATAAATGGTTGAACATTTAAAATAGTTGATCAAAATAAAAAATCAGTCCATATTCTTCTTCATGTTCAACGAGGGCTGTGGAGTTTTTCATATTTCGTTTCTTACAGTCTCTCATATGACCTGAAACTCGTGTTTCAAGATATCGTCTGGTGTGACCAACATATCAATTGTGACACCTTCCACAGTTCAATTTTTACACCATATTGAATTGTATTTCTTTTGGTATTTCTGTTCTTTGTTTCGATAAAAATGATTTTCAACTGTGTTCTCATTTGAAAAGGCCACTTTAATTTTTTTCGGTACTGAGTAGCATTCCGAGTTTATCAGATACACTTTTTACAAATGGAATTTTGTGATATGTGGTTTTTACCTATATATTTTGGTAAGAGGAATTTCTTTCTTCAATCATTTTTATAATAAGGGCTCTAGAAAAAATATTTTTCCCTAGGTAATTCCTAATCAATTGGAAATTATTTGTTATGGAATACAGAATTGGAAATGGCAATTGCTTTCGATTTCATTTCATTCTGAAAGTTATGATTCGAAAAATAATTTATGTTGAGAATAAATACAGTGGAGAAACGCCAAGGATTATAATGCATGCAAAACCACGCAGGGCACGACATAAACGTGAGGCGTTGAAAAATATCAATACAGTAGTGGTAGTGCCTGATGACAGAGAATATATCATCGTTGTGATTAACACAAGGATTATAGTAGCAAAATCGTCACATTACTGAATACAGGGATACATAAGAGCACGAAGATCATACAAAAATCCGAAGCCGTTCCCCCACGTCAAAATGGCTCACCAAAAATCCATGAAGAGATTGTGCCACTTGGACCTATCGTGAATGGAATAGGTTCACCAACTTATGAGCTAGATGAATAATTTACAATCCAACTGCATCCGTTTATAGGAAATGCAGATTCATTTATTGAAGCCCTGGGACACTTTATCGAAAAAAGTAGAGATATGATGTTAGCTCCTGAAGACATACTGATGAGCTTCGAAGTGGTCTCCTTGCACAAGGTGGTTCCGATCAGAAACACGATACGACTCATTAGCGAAATATTCCCAGCAGATGTAACAGCCCGCTTCGCTCATTGTTTATCATCAACTCATTTCCAGTGAGTAGATGTACCGCAATGGGCAGTCCATCAAGTCCGGCAACATACTTTTATGGAAAATTTCGGACAACGGGCCTTAGAAGCAAGCGGTCGTAAAATCATATTGTTGGCTGCGTAATGTTAATGATACTTTCAAGGTATTACATCTGAACTTTCCCAACTCTAGCCTTCTCGGATGTTCTCGTGTGAAGAGACGTGTAGATGGTAAATTGGGCCACAGAGTATAAAGAAAATCAACACACACACAGAGGTATTTGAATAAAAACTCTAACCAAGCACAGGGCATCAAAATGTTGGTTGAAAGAGCACGACATATCTGTAAACTTAGGAGTCTCCCTGATGAACTCAATCGTTTGAAAATGTCTTCAAAATGAATGGACACAGCGAAGGAGAATTCAAGAGTAGAGACCAAGGAGAGAAACCGGCAAATTAATCCTATCTAGGCTAGTCAAGGGAAATGCTTTCCCTCCCAATGTTGCAAATGTTACAAGCCGGGAGAATCTCAGAGCAACACGACGTGAAGCCAATATTGAGGCTAACGAAAAGGAAACTATCATAGACAGTCTGTAGTCAGCTTAGGACCCCAGAAAACTTTTTGATACACCAGGGGTATACTGGATTCCTTATAGCTGCGGGTTGGTCTACATTGCATGGGAAAAGCCCTCCACTGGAAAAACTGTACTAACAAATTCTCTTTTAAAACTAAAAACCCTGAATTTCTAGTTCAGTGAATTCACACTACGAAATCAAGCCTTCTAGACTTTTTATGGGCCAATTCTGTTATAACACTATCAGTGGGGAAAATTACATCTTTGTGAATTGCCCTCGGGGCAAACCAGTTAGCCTCTCTTGCCCACAACAAATCCGTAGGTAGGTTTTTAGGCGCCTAAGTGTGTGAAATGACCTTTCCGTGGTGCACGTGGTAACTGGTGATAGAGTCGATAAGATGTTTAACAACATATGCCCAAGGGGGGTCCGTACCCCACCCCTGAGCTACGCCTTGAAACTCTCTGAAAATAAGAGAAATTGTTGCCTCGAAAAAACCGACAAATCCATTGTAGCCAGACATGCTATCAAAAGAAAAGGAACTCAAACATTCAAAAACAGGGATAATTTCAATTTTAACAAAAAAGATCAGGTAATCTGTTACTGTTACCACATCGCCTTTGATATTGTGTACCGCAGTAGTAGACGAAACTTCAGTCATATAAACCTTCGAACCACGGGCAAAAACCCCTAAAATAGCTTTGACATAAAACTTCTGATAATTTCCACATCTAAATGAATCCTGAAATTTTGAGTGGATAAAAATTGTTTCTTTTATAAATATAAATTTTCCGTTATTATAATCTATTGATAATAAACGGTTGGGTAATTTGTAATTCAGCAAAACATAAATATGAATAATTCGATTATTCGTATTCAATCCTGAATAAGGAAAGTGTAGTGATGCAAGAAAACTTCATTTTTTCAGGACACAGCAGGCCAGGAGAGATACAGGACGATCACAACCGCATATTACCGAGGAGCAATGGGATTCATATTGATGTATGATATAACGAATGAAGAATCTTTCAATAGTGTTCAGGACTGGTGAGTCTTTTCTCATACAATTTCGCAGAACATGTGATTTCAGAATCTATTATCATCTACAAAAGTGATAATTGAATCACCCCTCACTCACCTTTCAATTTCAAGAAACTCTGCCATTCTCTCTTACAGGGTTACTCAGATCAAAACATATTCATGGGACAACGCTCAGGTTATTTTGGTAGGCAACAAATGTGACATGGAGGATGAGAGAGTGATCAGCTACGAGAGGGGTAGACAGTTGGCTGAGGTTCTCGGCGTAGAGTTTTTCGAAACTAGTGCGAAAGAAAATATAAATGTAAAGGTGAGAGTTTCACGTTGAGTTTTTTCATTCACTCGATAATATATTGTGTGTGCTAACTAATTGCGTTTGGCTCATCGATTCATCCTACTTGAATCTTGTAACGTGAAAGTTTGATTCTATCAATCATTTACACTTTACGTTATTACATATTCAAATTACCCAATTCAAAAATTTATTTATTGTTCATAATTGAAATTGTGCAAACTAGCATTGAAGTAGTATTTTCTTCGCGTATTCATTTCTTACATTATTTCATCATAATTTTTTTTCTTCAATTCAATCTACACAGTAACACTCTTTCATGGTATTAAATGGATGAAAATAATTAATATCACTTCCTCAGAGCCAATATAATCCATGCGCTCCACCCAGAGAAACCGTAGCAGATAGTTGAACAATTCATATTCTATCGCCTCGTTCTGCGTAAAGGAACTATATTTTTCTTTATTTGAGGAAAGTATGCTCACACATTCTCTTTTTGCGATATCCCTCATATTGAAGTGACTGTCGTATCCTGAAAGATTATGAAAAGTAATGGGTACCACGAATAATTTTCGAAAATTAACATTACAAGGGGCTTGGTGTACATATCCCCGGAACGCCCCCGTATAATGATTATGATCGTGCACGATAACATTTTTGGGGTGAACGGTTCTTCACAAATATGACAAGTCATTGCAGCACCAATACTATCTGAAGTCACTGTCCTGGGCTTAATATTCTTTGATTTTGGTTCAACAAATTTTGCAATATTAGATAACTCATCGGCAAAACATTTCATACAGTCTTTACTTCGATAAATTTTGAAATGAGAAAGACTGTCGTCATAGGAACATTTCAAGCAGTAGCCTGCACTGAAAGGTATATATTTTTGGTGTTTTATAGTTTTGATAGGGACAATTTCATTAAATTTTCACAACAGTGACCGGAAACCAGCAAAAATAAATGGGCATTTTTGTATGATCATTTAAGTTTTTAGAATTTAGAAATTTGGAGTCAATTGGAGTATTTGGTGCTGTAGTATTCAAAACTGTAGAATATTGTGGATGATATCTCACACACTTTTTTTATGCAAATTCAAATATAGGAATCTTTTGATGAGAGAATATAGAATGAAGAAAATAGTTTTGGTGTGTTTTCTATTGAGTTTATCATTTATTACGATCGGTTTTGGTTTATTAGACCATTTTTAAGTAACAGTTCTATTCTCATCGACACTGCCATTAGGCATGCTCATTTTTCCGATTTTATTCGCTTACGTATGCGTCTGTATGATTATCTATAATCATATGTACGTAGCAGGTTGGCCTCTCTGAAAGAAATATTTGTATAAATGCAAATTACTTGAAAATGGTCTGAAAAACCGAAATTGGTCGTAAAATATAATAAACATAGTATAGAAATTGAACAAAAGTTATTTTATTCATTCTATATGCAATATGACTTTTAACAAAATAAACAGTCATCTAGAATATGTTTAATGAAAGACTCTATAGTAGAATCATTCAATGATATCAATGTCAATAAACTAATTGTGTCTCACATTTTACAGGCTGTATTCGAACGTTTAGTCGATATCATATGCGACAAGATGTCGGACAGTTTAGACACAGACCCTACCCTGATGAGTGGAGGAGCCAAGGGTCAACGTTTGACGGATACCCCACAAGGGCCTCAGGCTGCCAATTGTAACTGTTAATACTTTTCAATTCTCGTGTTCTCCTCTGAGGTTGGACAACCATTTTACTGTTGAAACTTTGACCAGGATGTAGGAATATCTCAAATTTCATTTTTACTCTCATCGAGACTGACAATACGCATGCGCATTTTTCTGATTTTATTTCATTACGCATGCGTCTGTATGAGTATCTATATTCATACGTACGTAGCAGGTAGGCCTCTCTGAAGAAGATATTGGTATAACTGCTTCTAGAAAAATACATAATTGTCCACAATTCTTCTAAATGTGAGAATATGTCATGCTTCACAATTTTCCTTCTTTCAAGAGGTTTACTTTCGTGTTCAAAGGTATGGAATTTTGTCAGGACATTGAAATATGTAGTTTTTTATTTTTCTAAAATTTTATGCCTTTTTTTTACTAAAGGTTTCAATACTTTCCTGCTCTAAGCTGTAAATCATTTCAACATTTCCAAAAACCACACTTTCGATTCGTAGAACTGAAATTTTGTCTAATTTGTCTTTTTCGTCCATATTTAATCTGTTATATACAAAAATTTGAGATAGAGAGCTAAAAATAAATAATAAGATGAATACCTAGTAAAAACCACAGTTCAACTCTGGACTAGAGTTGTACAAGACAAATTCAGGATATGAAGATAAAATGGAATTCTCAAGAAAAAACTGAGGAAGTAATTGAAAATTGTTATGAATTTTACATTTGTGTTCATAAGAGAATGGACGAGAAATTTGATATTGATAGTTTCTGGTAGCACTGTTCTCATATTATGAATCTAATTCCACAGAATCATCTGATACCTCAGACTGAATCAGTGAATGGCAAAATTTCAAACCTCATCATTCATACCTTGCGAATTTTCAATACAAGATGAAATTTTCAAAACCAACAAAACGATGTCAATACAAAAGAAAAATTAGAATAGATTGAAAAGTATCGTACCTATATGGAAAATGAGTTGATGAAAAATCGAGAGTGGCTCTATACAAAATGACTTTGAGATAATATAAATTGATTATATTTTCAGGAAATATAATTATTGTATAGTGCCTCTCACAGATAAGATACTTGTTAACGAATTTTGTAAATGTTATTGCGTTTATCAGTTTATACAGATAGCAAATTGTTAGGACCACACGAAGTTACGGTTACTTTATTCTCAAATATGATTACTGAAACGATTGATGTGTCTCAGCTACAGAATATCTCTCAATTTCAGTAAATACATAGTGTTTGCGACGGGTTTCTCTCTGAATCCTATATTTGAGTTAAATACATATCGCTAGCCTGAAAGGCGTCATTTGTTATTTGTCCATGTGTTGTAATTTTAGAGAGGGAGTAGAATGCTTGAAAATAAAAACGCAATGTAGTAACAATAATATTTATTGTCTATAAAAACAGAATCAATGTGGAGTTGTACATATAAAAGGTATATTTATTAGGTACTATTTGTTTTTTCGGAAAATCTGTTGTAGCAGATCGTTTAGTTTACTCAATCTATGACAAAAATAGACTTGAAGTGACTGAACTGCTTTGAAACTAGTTCCTTTTCAATTCATTTCATTTAAATGCACTTGACATGAACACAACAGTTTGGTATAATTTTTGAAAACGTATGCTTTTGAAATCAGTCGATTGCTTTTACTGAAACCAGTTTTTTGAACCATAACAATAATGATTCTGCGAACACATTATATTTTGGATTTGAGTAAGCCACAAATGGAGCTTACTCATATCTAAAGTAACGATTTCGTTGTATATTCACAGGTATAGCAAAAAAAGCAAATTCAATACGTACTTTGTAGAATATATTATGCGAAATTTCTGGTTCATCTCAGAAATCTAAAGAAATACGGAAAATTCTTCACATGGATATTCCTCTATAGGTTATACATTCCTAATTTTTATGTGTCCATGGTTTTGACCTATTATCGAGTAGTTCAGGATGAATGTGAATAAACGATGTTTTCTGATGAACAAATTCAAATTCGAAACCTGTATAAGTCTATTACATTCTTGAACAGGGGAACAGAGATGAATCCTCTATATTTTCTGATGGAAAAGTCATTCAGAGAACAGAAAAACGCAAAATAAATATTTTTTTTCGGTTTCCATAATGCATATTCAAATGCAGTTCATCCAGGATGAAAAATATTTGTGAATTATCAATGAAGTTGGTGTTTGGAATGAAATCTGATGTTACTTGAAATCATTATGTGAGGTCATTACTCTAAAAATATTATGTGTTTGTCGTTGAAAACTATTTCCAACATGTGTGATACAGAATTCTGTTTCCAAAAACCACGAGATCTGTCTCATAAGAACACCGTTTTATAATGGGTTCCAGGTGGAGCGAAATCAGTAAATGATGAAAAGTCCGCACACTTTTATTTTGTACACTTTGCTAATTGAAAATAAGTATATGAAGCTCTTGTTGTTGCGTTATTGATATATGGACTGTATATTATATTATTTTGTGGATTAGTGTAAATTAAAACTAGTCTAAATGCCCAGGATTTGTTTTACTTATTGATTCCGCTTTCTTTGTTGACATTTTTGTAGTCGTTGGAAGGGTAGTTGTTTCAGTTGTTTCAGTAGTTTCAGTAGTAGTTGTTCTTGATCCAGAGCAAAAAGTGAAAGTTTTAAATGTCCCATCCTCAATATCTGTGCCACTTGAAGAACATAGAACTGATTCTTCCCTAGAAATCCGTAATTTCATTGAAATTTCGATAGACCGGAAAAATTCATTCAACAAATATTGAAGTCACGATAAAAATTCTGAAAATTTGTGATTTTCCAAAAAATGAAAAGGTTTTGTGGAAAATTTCGTTGCTGTATTCAATGAAGAATCAATTGATGAATTTTTTTGATGTTTGAAATACCAGACACTCAACGTTTCATGAAGATCACTTTTTACATTCATGACAATGATAAATCAATAATTTCAATAAGTGAGTGCTCAAGAATCTTCAGAGAAATATCAGTTATAGCTCCACATTTCATGACATGAAATTCAAATGAAAAAATTCACGAGTCAGATAACAATAATTTCCAAAACATCACTATTTCTACGATCGAAATTGGACAGTAATAACTGGATTGAATATCATGCGGTGTCTGTTCAAAAAATGAGGTGAATTTTAATTTTTCTCAAAACATAATCACTCAGTCATCATTTTCATATTGTTCTTACCAAGGTAGTCCCCCTCGAAGCAGTTCTGATATGCACCCTTTGGTATGTCCTTGAGCTCTCTCAGCGATTTGGTTTTTATCCCTTCAATCATTATAAAACGCCGTTCTTTTATGGTTCTCCTCAATTTTGGAAATCTTGGGAACGAAATGAGGTACAGAGGGGCAAATATAATGGATACGATGGCTAAGCAGGATTGTGGTGCTTTTCCTGACTATATTTAAATGACATGCCATTGTTTGATGATTGCGAATTTATAAACTTTTCTGCTGATGATACTCTGTTGACATTTAGCGATGTGAACCTCGAAATGGCTACACAAAAAATTAATAATGCTCCAGAAAGTATCAGCAATTATTTGAAAATGAATAAACTAAAGCTGAATGTATTGGAAACAAAAAAATGATAATCACCACCAAATTCAAATACAGCCAAATAGACTCAAAAATTATGAACCTCAGCATTGATGACGAAAAAATTGAATAAGTGAATTCAACTAAATATCTGGGATTCCTGATGGACAATACTCTATCATTTGATGAACAGTTTGAGTATATTCATGAAAAAAAAATCAAAAAAATTATTTTTTTCTACTAGAATTGCTAGTTATCTTTCAACCGAGTCAAGTATCACAGTTTACAAGTCAATTCTGCAGCCACACTTTGACTATTGTTCCTCTATCCTATATCCATTCCATCAGAATAAATTGTCTCAACTCCAAAAATTTAAGAATCGTGGTATGAGGATCATTTTGAAATGCCGTAGAGACACCCCTATTACTACTTTGCTTTATGTTTCAAATTGGCAATCCATTCCTCAAAGACTATCAATTTCACAATGATTTTTGTATACAAAATATTGAACAATTTTGAACTATCTTAGTTCGAACAGTACATTGCCTTTCATCATGATATTCACCACCATTTCACTCGAAATAATAATAATTTATATATAAACAGAACAAAAAACAAAAACATCATGAATTCTTTGTTTTTCAAGGGTTTTGATCGGTTCAACAAATTACCGAATGTAATTTGAAATAGCCCATCTCTAAACATGTTCAAAAATGAACTGAAGAAATTTGTTTTCAATGTGCAAGTATGATATATATTGTGTTTGTTACCTATAGATACAAATTTCTTTCTTGAAATATCAACATGCCTATCTTATTGATCAACTTCAGAATGTATTCTACTAATGTTTCTCATATGTTTTTTCAACATATTCCGTGTTAGGAATCACACGTTAAAAGGTAAGACCTCGTTAATCCTTGGCTCGCACAAGTTTCGACTTCTGAGGGTAGTCGTTCGTAGGGGTGCGACAGCTGGTTAACGAAAAAACAGATTTTAAACAGCTAGTACACCATTTTCAAAACTTACTGATTACATTTAAATCTGAGGAATTTATACCTATGTTGCTTATTCTATCATAAATGATTTGATATACCTGATATACCTGATACTCGGTACCTGCGTTTCATATACCTGTAAAATCCATGAACATAGCAGAGCTTTCAATATAATGTAGGTTTTGGGATCTGGATTATAGGTTCAGGAGAGGACTATTATTTAAATCAAGTTGTTCGTTGATGACAATAGAATTGGGATTTTTCTTTGACCTGTTTATTTCCATAGATTCCAACAGATTCATCATTTTCCCTTTTTCGCATGTATGTAGGATCTTTAAA
>WOGO01002533.1:0-15666 GCA_015342085.1 Leptinotarsa defecta | reverse complement strand
GTATATGAATTTGTTGACAAAGTGATAATGAATCATAATATGATATTATATACGGGGTATTCCATTTGAAATATCAAAGAAGCCGCTACTTTATAGTAGAAGCGACAACGCCGCTTCGTCTAAAATATTTCAGGCGTGTAGGTCATATTGACTTATGCATACTGGAGAATTTTCAGGTTGATCCGTTGAATAGTTTGCCAGAAACGGCTAATTAACGCTCATCATGAAAAGCCCTGTATATATCTAAGTTTATCTTATAACTCATTAACTGATTGATGACATCCAGCTGGGTGGGTAAAACGTTACTTGTTTGGAAATAGCCCCTCGTTTCCAGACAAGATCTGTTGGTCCCGTCCCGACGTTTCTGCTCATCCTTTCATCGTATACTCTTTTACCGTTGAGGGGGTGTGGGAAGTTGTCCGTTAGCGTGCATACTGGTGTGACCGGGATTCGAATAATTTCCATCTGATACATCGTACCTCATTATCATCCTTGAAGAACCGAGTCTTGACGAATCTCAATAGGTACGACAAGGGTCAAGAGAGTTCACGACAAATGATTTCAGATATGTGGGGTCGTTTCCAATTGTTGGATTGTTTTAGGCTATTCCTTTGGCTAAGCTGCGTGAAATACTGAAACTATGGTTAATTGTTTTTCATGGTTTCATGGTTAGAAAATATTTGGTATTGACAATTCCCCTGGTTAGCAACTACTACGGCTATTGAAAATCCCTAAATAGGATATATGACTGCTTAGTCAGAGGTATTTTGCGATATGAGTCTGGTTGGTCTGTAATATCGATATTTTCTGTGTTAGTCGATTTGCAGTTACTATTTGTGGGACTAATACTTCTGCGAGTATTTTGATATTGATAATATAGGAAGCAGAATTGTGTGTTTAGCGAGGAAATATTGTTAATCAGGAAACAAGAGAACAGAAGTGATAACGATACCGGGTAGCAACGTGATGTCTCCGCCTCGAAACGTCGTGACGGCGACAAATACGCCGAATAATCTGAGCTTGAAAATCCTGCCAATATTTTATGGAAGCACGAATGTAATCTAGTTCGTGCGGATACTGAGGATACTACGGCCTCAGTGAAAAGAAACAATGATCGAACTACGGCAATGGTACGTTTGAGATTGAGAGGCATTGATAAGCAAATTGTAGAGGCAGATGAGTTGCTAAATACAACGACAGATTGGGCAACTCTAAAGAAGGGTCCGATCAACCAATTTTGAATCCTGAAAATTCCAGATCAGGACAGGTAAAACTTCACAGAATACAGACAATACCAAGGTGAGTCTTGCAGGCATTGTTTGGTGAGTTCGAAGGTGAGCGCGGCAAAGCTAACAACTTTGACAAGTATACAGGCGATAGATGGCGTGTTCTGAAGGCAAGGAGGAGTCAGAAATAGTCAAAGAGTTTACAATGGGACTGAAGCATCCTCTAAGAGAAACGGTATCATTTGCCCGGCTGCAACAAGCCGTTTAAATTGTTGAGAAAGGAGGAATTATACAAGGATTGACAAACCCTGCGATCTGCGCAGCTAGGTACTGGAAGAGAAAGTCGCAAAAGCAGTAGCGGTGAATACAGACGTAATGAACAGATATATCGTGAACGCCAGGAAAACTACGTCGCGACGGCGTATAATAGAAATCTACGAAATGAGAGACACAATGCAATGCGATGCACGGTCCAGGACACTACGGCCATGACAGGAATGATTTCGCAGTATGTGATTTTCGCGGTGAGATAGGACACGTCGAAGTGGATTGTTTCAGGAAACAAGTACATGTTATGGGTGCAAGAAGGCAGGACATAGGATAGTCGTATGCCTGGTCTATAGAAACATCAGTAATTCCAGAAATAATCCTCTAAGAGACAATTTTGACGACCCACCGTGTCCCCGTCCATATTCGCGTGCATGGATATAGGCGCCCAGAAGAATAATGTGAATATGCCGGTATTCAGTGTAGTCTGGCTACGGCAATTATTCTGGAAGACATGAATAACGCCTTTGCCTTGGATGTCCTAGCCCGTAGGTCTTGCATCAGACATCTTCCTATTATTTATCGCCACCGCTGTCGAAGGAACCCCTACTCCTCCGAACTCACCCCCTCCCCGTACCACCGTTGCAAAGCAACGGCCATACGAGGAGGTGAATCAGCGGGGTAGAAGACCCCTTTTTTTATTGTATTTCCCAAAACAAAACAAATACAAATGTCATCAACCTAAACTTAACATTTTCATACTTAAATAACAATAAAAAAATTAATTACACTCATAACATTGTACCTACCCCCATCAATCCGATAACCCAACGGAAACTTCAACAAAAATCTATTCTTCTTTTCCAGCCCCTATATTTGTTTTATATTAACTATGCTGCACCTAAGGGATTCGTTCACAGTCTAGCGGTATCGTTTCAAGCCATGATTGTCGAACTCAATACCCCCTCCTTTTACTGTTCACTATGCTGGCTTAAGTGCAGCTCCACATCTATCCTTCCCTTTCTTCCCTCACCACGTTCTTCGCTCATTCATTAACAAAACGTATCCATTCATTTTTCCTATTTGTATCTCTGAACATGATTTCACCCCGTGTCCTCTCCTTCCATTCTCTCCATCCAATTCTGTCCTCGTTCATGCATCTATCAATCACATGTTCTGCCGTTTCAGGCTCTGCAGGCAACCTCCGGGCCCAGGTTAAATCTCGCCAGGTATCCCGGAAAGTTCCCATGCCCATTGAGTAGTTGGACAGCCTTCCGCGACAGATCCAACTGTTCTGCAGAACCTGTAGAACAGCCGCCCAGTCGTGCCTCTCTCCCACTCCCTCTGCCATTCTCTCATAATCTCCTCTTCAATTCTTCTCCTCCCATCCGTTTTACTGTAAGTCCTCGTCACTTCCCACGTAATATCTACTCTTTCCATGCCCTTGGTGGCTTCTTCATGAGCCTTCGCATTACCTTTATTGTTCCGGTCGTGCCCCCTCCTCCACATAATCAAGGTACGTACTCCCCTTCCATGCCTTTCCTCAACCATCCGCTGAATCATCGCTGCCCTTTTACTCCCCACTCTTCCTGCTCTCACTCTTTTTATCGCCATTGCAGAGTCACTGACTACTTTCACGCTCCCATCCATGCAACACATGCTGATCACTCGCTGGATCGCAATCAGCTTTGCCTCCTTCACGCTGATTTGTCCAGTAACCCTTTCATTTCCTGTGATTCATTCATCCCCTCCTCTTTTATATGCCCAGCCTATCCCAATTCTTCTTCCTCTATCCTCGCCCCGGCATCTACATATACTTCAATCATCCCTTCGTCCTCCCTCTCCTCCAGCAACTCCCCTTGCAGCCAGGGGAATATCCTATCTACTCCTTCCACTCTGTCCTCAGTCTTCCGTATCCCATTCTCTCTCCATTCTTGGTACCTGGCCCATCCCTCTACCTGTAATGGCGCCATTCCGATGATGAGACTGAGTGCAGTCGTCAGCGTCGTTCTGTAAGCCCCACACGATGCCAGCAGAAATGGCCTTTGCGCCGCACTCAGCTGTCTTCTTACCCTGCTGTCATCTACTCTATTCCCCCACACCTGTACTCCATACAAAGCCGCAGGTTTGGGTACCCTTTCATATATCACTCTCACACATTCTTTCTTTAGTCCAATATTTCTCCCGGTCCACCTTCTCATTTTTCCTGCCAACTCACTCAGCTTCTTTCCCACTTCCTTGTGGTGGTCTATGAACAATAATCCAGAGTCCAACTCAATTCCGAGGTACCTAACATTCGTTTGCGTTTCCATACTGCTCCCATTCATTTCTAGGACCGGGGGTCTTTCATTCTTACTAGTTGGTATGTACATGCATTCCGTCTTCCTATCGTTGTAACTTAGCCACATCTCCTCCTCCCATGCCTTGCATTCATTCCATACCAACTTCCATCTATCATCTATTCTTTCGACGGAGTTACCTTCAATGATGACAAGTTGGTCATCCGCGTAGGCCTACACTTGTACTCCAATTGCTTCTATACCTTTTCTACTTTTCATGCTGTTGATTCGCTCGAACCATGCTTTCATCACTTCAGCCATAGGGTCGGTCCCAGACTTGAACCTCGTGGGCAGCCTCTGTTCACTGTTTCAGTGAATATGCCACAGGTAACTGTTCTCTTCCCTATGAAACTCATAGGTGTCCTCCCCACATTTTCCGGCATTTCCATTCGCCTCAGACTCACCTCAATTGCCGGTGCACACGCGGTATTAAAGGCGTTTGACAGGTTCAACGCCACAACCAGACTATGTCTCCTTCCTCTCTTATTTTCTCTTATCCTATTCACCATTCTCTCTACTGCCATAACAGTATCCATCCCCCCTCTAAAACCAAATTGGTTTGGTGAGAATTTCAACTCTCTTTCGCACCAGATTTGCATCCTACTATTAACGCCTGACTGGACTGGAGGATCGTCCTTGGGCAGCAGATGCCTGCTGGTCTCTTCTTTCCCCTCGGTGAAGGTACCATTCTCTTTCGAGACATTCGACGGCATGTCCTCCACTCTGTCATCGTTGAGGAGTCGATAGGCTCGGTCCCAAGGATTTTCATCCTGGATCCGCTCCACTCTCTCCCTCAACCATGTGACTCTTGCATTACCAATCATTCTCTCATACCTATTGCTTTCCCTCCTGTACTCTTCCATCCCTCTCCTCCTTCCTCCTTCTTCTCTCATGTCCTGTGCTTCACTCCTTTTATTTCTGACCTGTCTTTGTAGGCTTTCCAGCTCTACGTTCCACCATTCTCTCTCCGTGTCCATTACCCTTTCACTCCTAGGTATATATTTCATACATGCTTCTCTCAATTTCTCTTGAAGTCTCGTTGCTTCCCTCTCGATCCCCTCTTTTGTATCCAACCTTCCTGGGTGGTACTCGAACATCATCTATTCGAGCCCCTCCCAGTTGATTCCCCTTACATTCGTTACTATTGCGCTTCTCATCTTTGGTAACCTCATCAAGCAAAACTCGATCATTCTGTGATCACTTATCGTTTCCTCCATATACACTTTCCATTCATTCACCTGCGCACTTTCACTGATAGTCAAATCGACCCAACTTTTACCTCTGTTGCTGGAGAAAGTGGCCCGACTCTCGCAGTCATTCCCTAACATATACCTACTCTCCATTACCAACTCTAGAACATCTTCTCCCCTTTCACCCGTGTTGTTGCCAACCCATGCTACGTTTTTCGCATTCATATCTCCAACCATGATCTTTCTTCCTTCCCATCCATCAAAGATTCTTCGTATTGTCTCCAATCTACGTTCCTCTTCCCCCCTGGCTCGTCATACACATTCATTATTCTTACACTACTTCTTTCATTCCCTACAATTATATCTATCCCATTCGCATTCTTTGCGTTCCTAAGGGTGAGACTGTCAATGATGGATCGGACCCAGGTTTTTACCTTGGTTCCTTCTCCACCATCTTGCTTGACCCAGCCCTCTCATGCGGGTTCTCTGATCCAAGGTTCCTGAATGCACACCATTGCGGGGCCTCGCTCTTCAGCTACCTTCCGCAGTAGTGTGGTGGCTTCCTTGCCTTTCCCCACATTGATTTGGAGAACCTTGAATGTAATTAGTTCTCCTTCTCTGCACCTCCACCATTCTCATATATATCGGGCACTTGGGATCAAGTGCCGAGTGCCTCCGGTCATTCGCAGCCACGCCGACTCTTTTGCAATTAATGGAACTGAGTCCCCTATCACCTCTACACAAACGTCCCTCATGTTGTCGTGCACACTTATTGAATACACCCTTTGGTGGTGTGCTCAAAGTGGCAACACTTAAAACACACCACCACACTGCTGTGCTCCTCGACATATACTCTGGCTAGGTCCAATCCTACCACTCCTAAGTTCATCATCCTCCGGAAAAGCTTGGCATTCAATTCCATGATGATGTTCTCCTTTCATTCGCTTCTACAGTTCTTTCTCTTCCTCACTTCCATGCTCTCTACATCCCCTCTGGTATCGGTATCAGGGTATCGCAGCTTTTTTAATTGTCTATCTAAAAAACTTTGTAGAATGTATTATCGACGATACCTCTTATTATGTCCTTTTTCACATTCACCACTTAAATACCATATATCAAAAACTATTCTAGCAGCTCCTACCACACACATCCGTCCTCGACGAAGTCTGAGAACGAAGTGTGGAAGACAGTAAGAGTTTTTTTTGGTGAAGATTGCGCTTTTCGCGATTCACAGGGTAATTCGAGTTCATACAAGGGGTATACAAGAATACAGTTAAGGTTCGGTGATAATCAGATGATCGAACATACTTTTCTAGAGGTAGAGTTATGACTTTTTCTTTACTTGTTTGGTTTGCTTTCGTGATATTTTCTGCATATTTCTACTCTACTAACTTCCTTATGATTTCAAACATAGTTCGATATAATTACAATATCGTTCATATAAGTCTTCAATTTGTCTTTAGATGACTTCAAACGGTAACGGGGTGAATTCGGTTACATTACTTATAGAGTTATTATATCTCGATTCAGCTTATTTTACCAATTGATCCGTGGTGAAGTTTCTATTTTCTTTTCCTTAACAACGGAATTTTTCAATAAGGGAAGGATGAAAACGTTCTACTGGGAAATTAAAGTTGCTATTCTCCACCGTAGTGAAATGAAGTTGAAGTTGAAGAGAGTAGAAGTTTTTCAAATTCTGATTCATAAACTCCGTACTGCTGTTACTTATGATTTAAGGGAAAAACCCATGATAAGGTTTCAAACTTCAGTGGGTGCCTGTCTGTTTTTTGCTGAACTTGAAGTTCGTGGTATAATAAGTTTCTCTAAATGACTTCTCTCGATCGAAATATTCCCTTTCAAAATATTGACCGGTAATCTTTTTATAATTTTTCCTTGACAACCTACTAAGAAACTGAAACTACTGTCGTGTCACTCTCTATATATAATGGTTGAAATTTCCAAAAACCGGGGGTTTTGTTGAAAGTAGGGCTGATGGTTGAAAAAATGTTCGTAACTTAATTATCACCAAATTGTGGTTCAAGAATCAAACTAATTCTGAGATTTGTTTCATTCGAACTTTCGTACATTCTTTCAAGTTTTTAAATTCAATCTCATATGCCATTTTGGTTTCCAGTGAAACTGTTTTTTTAATATGCACATTATTCTTCAGAGAACCTGTAAACTCTGCAATGGAGGCACTCTGTATCGCTTCAACGTAATATTCGATGTTGAGTCGCTAGAAATAATGTTCAGCTTGTCAAATGTAGGGAGAGCTTTCTGAAGTAGAATTGAGATTTTATTTCATAAGCTTTTGATGGAACTCAGATTAGGGCTCTGTAGTTTGGCCATCACTTCAATAAAATAATACAATTGTCTAGCCATTGATTTTGTAGTGAAGTGTACGGTAAAGAGTGCTTCAGTCAAAAGTCGATACAATTGTTATTTTTATTGTCATAAATTGAAAATTCATTGTTGAACAGCTGCAGGCTCAACCTAAAATTGTGAGAATTTCAATACTTTCTGCTCTAAGTGCTAGTAAATATTTGGCAATATATCTTCTCATAATACGCCTATTCAAGCGACAAGGCACACATTTTCATTATTGTGAATTTTCAATATTTTCCTAGAAACTATATGGTCTATAATTCTTACCCGTATGTTATAAAACCGTGCTTATGCACTTTCTATTCAAGTAGTGGATTTTTCCAAACTGTAATTTATAAACGGTCTAAGGCTTACACCGTTGAAGCTTAAAATATTATGTATAGTAGTTTGTAAGCAGTTTATGAGCAACCAGAACACTTGATTTCAAATAAACTGAGAGTATGTTCATTGCTAGTGTATTTTTAATTTGTTACAAGTATTATCATAAAACTTGTATTCAACCATCCTAAAGTAACTTCAAAATTCTTATGCACAATTGTTGGTTTTGAAATAAAATATAATCATTAATTTCATTCGTTATATAACAAACTCGCGGTAAAATAATCGTGAGTCAAACAATCAATATGAGACAATTTTTAAGGTACGGTTAAATTGGCATCACACCATGAGGTTTAGTTCTCGTGAATTCTTGAACTAAACAATAGAATTCTCTGTCATCTGAAAACATTGGCTGAGAGAATTTAAGGCTCTACTGGAAGCATGTTTGGAATGTTTTGTTTATTGTCTTTGACTGACAGATTATTCAACAGTTGCAAAATATTTTCGGTATCATTCATAAAGTTTCGATTTTGTATCTTTCAATCGACAACAATTCCACTTTCAAATTCAGTATATACTTTATCACTATTGTTAGTTATTTTTGCAAGAAAATGTAATGTCAATATCCAATATTCAGTTGGATATGAAGTCACTACTCTAACTTTCCTAAAGTTCTTGAATAGAGGCTTTAGGAAAAAAGAAACGAAATTTGGAATTTACAGTTTAGTTATTGAGCCTAGCATTCTTCTGGTTTCTTTCTCGATCTTTTCACTGCTACAATGCAAATGCTTTTATCACGACCGCGAGTATCCTATCAACTGCCATAATTATGTATTAGAAATATAAAACTTAATTTTTGGAAGAAAATCGTTCATTCCCTTCGAAAGATGTATACTGAAACTGAATATGACCTAGTAGAAAATGTTAATGAGGAAGTGATGTACTGAATACTGAATTTGTAGTCTTTAAAATAATGGGGTTATAGAAAAAACATCCCCATCATAAAGTAATTGATTTTTTCTACGAAAACTGTCACTTGTTCACAACTATGAAAAATTGAAAAATGGCAACGAAAAATTTCAACGTTTTCAAATCATTGAAGTCATAGAAAAAATCACCCCTCTATGTCGAATAATTAATTTTCCTCTCAGTAAACTGCCATTTGTCCTCGATTTTGCGAAATGGACAATGTTATTAAAGATAAAATATACCGTAGACTGAATTCTGTTTTTATTATTGGTTAGGTTAGGTGATTTTGTTACAAGTGATAAATTTGTAATCTCTCAGTATTTCAACATATTGGAAACCAACAACATGTGTCAAAGTACTGTTGTGAATCATATCCTGAAAAAAGAATCACATCGACCGCCGCTGGTTGTCGTCAATCGATTGTGACTTAAGGTCGCGCTCAACTGGACTTGCGCTTCGCGATTGTTCTAGATGTCGCGTCGCTTCGAGAAACTTCCAGGGACTTTCCTATCAGCTTCCAGAGATATTCATTACCATATAAAAATACTACTAACATGTAAATTGAAAAGTCTAGTGAAAGTACGGTACGGAGTGATCTAATAAGGTAGTATACATTTGAATATTACTTTGAAGTTTCTTTCAAAGTGTTCGTGTTGTATTATCAATGTAGGAGTGAAATAAAGTTGAGATCAATTGTACAGCGTAGTCAATTATTGACAAACCTAAGAAAGAAATGAAACAGTATAACTGAAAGTTTTTCTAATATTTGAGGAATGATAATTATTGGAAAAAATAAAATAGTCAGATGTAGCATCATGCATAGCTAAGTATACTTTTTATTGATTCATAAAAAAGACTCGCTTTCGGTTAGGCATCTTCCTTTGAAAAAACTACATTCAATCCTTTTCACTTACATGAAGAAAAGTGTTTCACTCAAAATAAATTGTGCTAATGAATCCCTGAAAATATGTGACCCATATGGAAATACAAGTATAAAAAATGAGGAATTATTTTGAGAGTTTTTCAGATTCTTTCAAATTTACAACGATAAAAAAGCTTGGTATGAGACAAAAAAATTCAAAGAGAAAGATTGTAAGATCAGTTCAAAGTAGACGTCGGTACAAATTACTTTTGAAGCAAATATTCTACCATTATACATTCTGGATATACTCACCTCAGAAATCCATAGTACCCAACTGATTTCTGAACCTTTCGATATAAATAAATATGTTTACGATTGGCAACTCTCACTATTACAATTTTCATCTGATATTTCTTACTTGTGCAAATTCGAAGGTGCAGAAAATATTAATTGGGTAAACTGTAATCTCTGTATGAAATGGATTCATTCAAAGTGACATACAAGTCAATTCACTTCCAAGGAGCCTTTACTCCAGAAATTATATATTACTCCCGTATTTGCACCAGTAATTTCAATGTGAAGTCGTACTTTGAATTAGAGTCTCAGGACATCATTTACAAAAAATTGAACATTTTTAACGTCCGATTTTCGTTGTTCAATTATGTTGCTGCGCAATATAACTGTACTTTTAATTCAACAATTAACAAATTAGGAGAAATTTTTGTATATTTTCAACAATATCTTCTCCCTACCACTTCTGCCTACTAATTCCCAAAATTATATTTTCAAAGACACATCAACAAATATGTTATGGTTATGTTAGACAATTTGTCAATTTCACAGATCCAACGGATCAACGGAAACCTATCAAAACAATATATAAAACTGAATTAGGTAGAAGTTTTGACCGGTTAGAAGGCAAGGAATACTGATTGACAAAATCGGAAGATATGGTACCGTATTGTTTGATATGTAGTAGATACTGTTGAGGTAAATGACTTGATTGCAATTATTCTTTCGTATTATAGTAAATGCATATGATTGGTAGATGTCGACTGTTTTGTAATTCAAATGTGGTATGAATGAAGTGTTATTTATGTAGAATAAAAAAGAATACAAATAATAGGTCAAGTATAAATAACAGTACGCGCTGAAACACATTCACTTTTTTCGTCATCATCGTTATGTTATAAAGATGCAAGCAATAGTGTGTAAAGGAAAATAGATACATGGACGAAACAGACAAATGCTTTGAATGCAAAACGTATGAAAGGATTCCAGAACCAAAGTTTTTTTATTGTACTATGAGTTTGATGAATTTTATTCTTTTTGTATGCCTAAAGAAAAACATGATGAATTGTGGCTTGAAGAGGAGTGAAGTAAACAGGTTCAACTGATAAATAATTTATAAAATCACTCAATTGGCACAATGTCTGCACAAAGCTGTAAATGTACTTATTCTTGAAATTTGCATACCATTTTCTTCGTTAGAATATTGCAAAATAAAAAAAAACGTATTGATGAAAGATTGTCACATTGAAATACTATTTACTGTCAGTCATAACTTTAGAAAAAAACATGTTTCAAATTACAAATACTCTATACAGTTCACTAGGAGCCGAAAGTACGCAAAAATAGGAAGAATATATACTTTTCAACATTTTGGTCCTTCGGGCTGAGATGAATGTAACGGAAAGGAGTAAGTAAAGAAGTTTTTCTTATCCGACTCTCTTATACCTATTTTCAGTTAGAACTGAAGGATATATGACAATAACGATATTTTATTCGACAATCTTTTCATCAATATTATTTTTTTGAATATGGCAGCCGAATCAGGATTCGAACAGCTACGGAAAGTTGACATTGATGATCTTTATGATCAAGAGTAAAAAACACAAAAGTCAATCATTTAATGAGAATTAGGAAGAATGTGAGTAAAATGATTTGAAATATATATTCACTAGTTGTTACCCGCGGCTTCGCCCGTTTAGAATTTGGTAGTTGTAGTACTAATTAGTAGTATGTTGCTGTATCGCTGCTGTTCCAATGTTTTGACAAAATCAGAGTCAACGAACTCAGGCGTGCGCAGCGTTATAGAACAGTGCTTTTGAAAAATTGTTCCACATCGCCATCTAGTGGCGAGTTACAGAAAAATTGATAGCCTAAAAACCTTCTCTATGAAAAATTACTTATACATGTCAAGTTTCATCACGATCGGTTGAGCGATGTAGAAGTTTATCACTTACCAACCAACCAACCAACAAACATTTATTTCTATATATTAGATGAAAATGCTTTTTTCATTTCAAGTTCTAAATTTTCAAAACTAAGCACCTTAAATCAGTCAAACTTTTAGAGCATTTCATACCTATATAAATGAAGTGAATTGAGAATTGGTAATGAATATTTTCCATTGGGGTGGTATTGAGGGGTGATGTTCACTTTTTTGTCAACGGAAAAAATAGAAACCAACATTTTATTCGAAATAACTCTTTTAGTTTTTATGCTAGATTTCATAGAAAATAAAAAAATAACTTGTTTTCCAGCGCTTCGGAAAAGGTTTTATAGGATTTCATTCAAAAAAACGTATTGTGCTAGAAATCACACCTTAAAAAGTTAAGACCTCGTTAATCCTTGGCTCGCACAATTTTCGCCTTCTGAGAGTTGTCGTTCGTATGGGTGCAACAGCTGGTTAACGAAAAAACAGATTTTAAATAGAGTAAATACTAAATAGAGTTTCTTTGTTACTATTTTTGTTTGTAGTAAAAAACTCAATTTTGAGTTGTTCGCGAAAAAAATATCTGAAAACGTGGGTTTATTGGTTGAAAAATTGACACTTTCACTCGCGAATAAGTGGAAGAGTATTGATAAAAAAAAAACTTCACAGAAATAGAATAAAAATTGCTTAAAATGTTTTACCTTCAATGATTGGGCTACTCTGGAATAGTTTGGTATATTGTTGCAGAATCAACCAAAAATTTCCTCTGATATTTGTTGCCTCAATCAACTAGTCGAAAAACGTATATAAACTTTCAAGATGACTCGGTAGGAAATACTCATTTGAGTATTTTAATTGCTAGAGCCTTAGTAATAGAGTAATTTCGAACTATTTACTAAATAGTCGTAACAGGTTAAATCTTCTTTATTTTCACGAAATAGTCAAAAAGGCACCCTAATCGTAACTACTAGTTATTAGTTCTATTTGAGTTTTTCATTTATATTTATTGAATGGAAATGGTAACTGTTTTAGTCTTCCTCTTTGAAGATGATCACTTGGTGATGGAAACACGTGTTTAAACAGTTTTAATCTTCCTTTTTGAAGATGATCACTTGGTGATCGAAACACGTGTCGAGGTGTTGAAAATAACGATTTGGTGTTGGTAAAAAACTCCAGTAATATTCGTTACTACACCAAAGGTTCCAAACAGTGCATCATAAGTACCGAAAAAATTGTTGAATTTCCTAACCGCTGTGGATAAAAATAAAGCAGATTGAATGAAATCAACTGAAAACCATTTCATTAACAAATATCGAACCATATTCATTTTCATACTTCTACTATTATTATATATCTGTAGATAATAGAAATATTAGATATTACGTTGTTTCAAAAGTTTTGTCCCTTTTTATGAGTCTACTCTAGAATGTAATACCTCAGAAAGATAAACTTTCTCTTGAAGATGATCACTTGGTGATAGAAACACGTGTTGAGGTGTTGAAAATAACGATTTGGTGTTGGGATAAAACTCCAGTAATATTTATTCCTGTACATGTTTAGATTTTTGTTACACATTTTGAGTTTGTATTTTCGTATCTTTAACATATAATGTGTTTTGAAAAAGTTGATAGGACCATTTTGTTTCAACTCATTCGTTATACAATAAAGCTCAAAATTCTTAATTTTGCCGTTGAGTCTATTTAACCTGGTAGTGATAAGTGTTATCTATTGTGTCAAGGTCACGATTCAAAAATATTTTCTATAACACTAGATTTTCATTCTGCATAGTATGTAATTCTTAAATTCGACTCATGATTTTCCTTCATGTAATATAAGTATTTCATTTTATGTGACTGAAATCTAGCATTGATAAATACTTTTGAATGAGTGTTCATGATTATATATTTGAAGTATTTAATAATTACTCACAAGGATCGTAACTGGTGACGAATCATGGGTATATGGTTGTGACGTCGAAACCAAAGTCTAATCGTTCCAGTGGAAGAGCCAAGACCAAGAAAAGTCCTAAGTTCAATCAAATGTCAAAATTTTGCTCACTGTTTTCTTCGATTACCGTGGCGTGGTGCATCATAAGTTCTTGCCACATGATCATACGGTCAATAAGGAGTATTATGTTGGAGTTATGCACCTGCTCACTCGTCATTGCTTGTTTGTGATTTTTTGGCTAAAAAAACCACCGTAATCATGCCTAAGCCACCGTATTCACCAGATTTGCCACCTGCGACTTTTTCCTGTATCCAAGATTGGATAGACCTATGAAAAGATGGCGTTTTGCGATGATTAAGAAGATTAAAAACGAATCTCAAGGGCTCAAAGACATACCAGAAAGTGCATATCTGTGTCAGAAGTGTATCATATTTGAGGGGGATTACTTTGAAGAGGACAAGATATAGATTGATTAATAAATGAATATTTTTTTAGGAAAATGAAAAATCATCTTATTTTTTAATGATATTATTTATTTTTGACTCGCGTTTTCGTTGATACTTGTACTAATCTGATCGTACCCCCCCGTGCCCACTCCCGGGTTGAGTGCCCTGAGTTGAAATCTTCCCCTCACGGTTACTGGGTGCAGAACATCCCATCTCGTCCATCCACCCCCGCTACTCCGGAGCGGTCCTCAACTTACTGATGGGCACTTGAGCAAGATTGACATCTGACCTCTTTAAGTCGAAAGTCAGCCTGCCTTTAGGTGCTTTTACTTTATGATCTATGTTTACTTTTATCATGGCTTTCTTAACTGAATTTTTGCATGGAATCCCCAAAAACTAACCGGAGACGAGTGTCTTTATGTCGTCGCGAGCAAGTGTTGTTTCTCAGTGAATCTGAAAATAAGATTAATTTGTAATCCGGTTAAGAAATTTTTATACTTACCGGAGCCGCCTGATAGCGCCTCTCGGGGGTGATCTCTGGTTCTGCTTCGTTGGCCTCCTGTGTTTGTCCCTTTCTCGGAATCTGGAGTCATCCCTGTTTAGTGCGTTATGTAGTGTAGATCACTGGGTTGTCTTGTGCTCGAATTCTGTCAAACGTGTCCTCTGTGTGTTTGTGTCTCGTATATGCGTCTACGTAGTGTATGTTCGTGATCGTACTGGGCAACTTCACCGAAATTTATATGTCAATGGACGCATCTTGAACTGTATACACCCTTCGTTGTCTCTTCCAGTTTTGTTTACTTTTTTCCAATACCTAAGGTAAGCTTTTTTGAACGCGGCTAGTGAACATGTGATTCTCCCTTTAGTAGACAGAGCCGTACATGGCCAATCGTCAAAAATATTTTTTCGAATGGAATTTTATTATTATTCCATTCATCGGAAGGAGTCGTCAACAGTTGTATATTTTTTTCGAAGCCGTAATTATTGATATAAGAAATCAAATAGGCGTCTTTTTAAAAAATGGTTAAGTATTTGAGGGAAAACTGTACTGAAGACGAAGCCATGATTTTTATATATGTTGAATCATGGAGAAATACTTCAGTAGTAAAATTTCATCAATGTTTACCTTGAATAGTTGTGAAAAAAAATAATGAAGAAAGCAATAAAGGAAATGCCATAAGCACTTTAAAAAATCAAAATTATCAAAAAGTAATAATTTAACAATTTTTGTGTAGATATCACTATATTTTCACGAATAAAGATTTTTTTCGAATGTACGAAAACTTTCTTTTCAAAACTTTAAAAATTTTGTGGCAGTACAAAAGAAATGAATCAATATGAGAACTATATTTTAATGCTTGACTGGGATTATCAGTTTTTGAAAATTATTACATACGATGAAGTTTCCAAAATTTAAAATATGCTTTATTGAATTGCAACAACAAATGTTAAAATATATTTCACTGTAACAAAAATAAATAATTTTCAATTTTGTTATC
>WOGO01002532.1:0-15667 GCA_015342085.1 Leptinotarsa defecta | reverse complement strand
CGGACCCAATGATCACTTACCCCACGGTGTGGGGAGTGGTCATTGGTTGATAATGCTGGCGCGCCCTCCCGAATGTATCGGGGCTTCGGGGGATAGGACCTGACCAGAGCACACTACGGTGAAAAAAAATAATAAATAATAAAAATAAGCCAAGAAGACCTTGGCTTATTAGCATAGCTTGAAGTAGCATAACATTAACATAAGTATATGAATACATGAATAAATATCTGGCGACTGGCGATGATACAAAACTAAGCAAATTATTATTAGTCATGAATCACCCAAAGAGGAAGAAAATAATAGAAGAAAAGAAAAGCGGAATGGTGAAAAGTTCATCGTGTTATTGATTTTGTAAAAGATATAATTTCAATTTGATTTTGAACTGAGAGGGTGGCAATTTTTTCAAAAGTTCAGGGATAGCATTGAACACTTTAGCTATCTGGTAACTGAAAGAGCGTTAGAATAACTGGGTTGTGAAAATGAGAGGTGTTGAAAGAGCCTTAGAACCTAATGTTAATACTATGAACATCAGTTCGAATCATCACTTTCCTATGCAGGTACAAAGGGATTTTATATAAGAGAATTTTATGATAGAGGCAGGCAGCATGTAGTTTTCTCTTGTTCTCCATATTTAGCCGTTTATCAACTTCCTTGAGCTTGTGAGATTTTCTGTTTCTTCTTCTTATTCAATATAAAGTCTCAAACAAGAATTCTGGACTTTCTTAATTTATTGTTTATAGTGACTTGTCAGATTCGGCCCATAAAGTGTATCTGCAAAATACAATTGTGCTGGTACTAAGCTCTCACAAAACTTTTTTTTCAGTTCTATTGATAGGCAGTGCCTATTAGCATATATCAGTTTGAGAGAAGCATAGGCTCGTTGAATGAGTTTGTTGGTGTGTTTTTCAAACTTTATATGAGAGTCGAATAAAACCCCAAGGTTTCTGGCTGCATCAACTACATGAAATGTACCTACATTTATATGAATCTCAACTGAATTGATGATTTTACTCCTATTGATTTTTGACCCGAAAATGATAACTTTAGATTTTTCTGTGTTGATGAAAAGCGAGTGTGAAGTTGCTAGTTCAGTAAAGTGTCTAATATTCAATTTTTTTTCTCAGTTTTTTATCTCTTGCTCTTCCTAAATAGATTTTAATTAAAATAGATGAAATCAGTGTTCATGATGAGAATGCAACTGAACGATATTGAAGAATATAAAATGGCAGTCATAAAATAAGTCTGATAACAATATTTCAACTAATGATGGATTCTGATGTATGATATTTTTAGCCCCAGTTGGAAATGCTGAGATATGTTGTCAAAATTAATGCTTTCGGTGCTTCCCAGATCATCTTTTTGTTATTATTGATGAGAAGATATAAGTTTCGAGTTTTTTATAATTATTGATAATTCATTATGACTGATGTCAATTGTACAGTTACTGATAATTATTTATAATTTTAGTCTGTGTTTTTCTGAATGTTCATATGTTTTTTCATAAGACAAAGCCTTGAGTAACGCCTACAATAAAACGCGATTTTTTCTTATCTAGTCCTTCATTTTCACTAACCCCTAATATGAACTTCAGAACTGTGTTTACTTTAACCCATATGACATCAAATTCCAATCTTTCATGTACCCCTTTGCCTCTTGGACACCTTGAACCATGGGGAACTTTGATTAGGTATTCACTAAACTTATTGATTTTTGTTATATTGTCCCATAAACAAAACTTGTTTTCTCATAAGATAACGGTTTTTCTCAATGAGAAGATATCACTAATTGAATAAACATGTAAAGATTGAATTCATTCTTGATAACCCACGTAATTTTTCTATCATGACATGGAAATATCAAAATGATACCCGCAAAATCATTTGGAGGTATCTCAAGTATCAAATCCTTGAAAAAAATTGAATATTTTCAAAATTATGTATCTTCACTGGCCCACATTCCAAAGGAAGTGAATTAATCAAAGCGTTTCTTCGTAAGAACCAGTTGA
The DNA here is from genome assembly GCA_015342085.1 of Leptinotarsa defecta. Classification (NCBI taxonomy): domain Eukaryota; kingdom Metazoa; phylum Arthropoda; class Insecta; order Coleoptera; family Chrysomelidae; genus Leptinotarsa; species Leptinotarsa defecta. The sequence continues at coordinate 13,662 of WOGO01002532.1, read as the reverse complement.
GTACAGTTAGAAATGTATCTGATTAGTATGCAAGTGTTCGTGTGCCGAGGTGTGATTTCGTTTCTGATAGGTTTTGATGGTGATCTTATTTATGATACTGGGAAATGAAATTTCAATCACCTACTTGTTGTCATAAGCACATTGACAGAAATGGTATGTCTTTAAAGATAGTTGGGTTATGAATTAGAATAATGATAATAATAATCATAATAACAAAATGGTTAAGGCTTTCGTGACTGAGGTTTTTAGTGTTACTATTTTTCGGGTTCGAAGACCGTAGATTTTTAGAATTTCTTCCTGACGTTTCGCTGGTGAGAGTGGCTAGTTTTTTCAGAGGTTTATACATTCTGGATTATTATCCAATTACTGAAAATAACGGTCTCGTAACGCGTATTTATGCTGTCTCATGTAGTTTAGAGTGCTGATTACCTGGATTAGGTAATTTGTTGTTAACATTCATTGACTCCTTTGTACCTGCTGGGAGTCCATATTCGATTGAGGTCCACCGTTTTTTCTATTCTGTTGAAATTATTCGTGTGTTTGTGTATCTCTATTGCCTCCATTGCCGGTGTTGTCAAACGGAATCCTTTGGTTTCCTTCACTGAGTGCGTGTTACGCCACAGCTGACTTGCCTGTTTCAGCCAGTCTGCAGTTTTTTTTCATGCTCCTTTAGCCTAGTTCCCATGAATCTTTTGATGGTAACGATATATGGATACCTTCTCACAAGCGTACGGTATATGCGATAGTTTCCTGCTGCTGACAGTGGATCCCTTTTGTCTTTTGCCGACCTGAGGCTTTGTTGTATCTTTGTATTTTTGTCCGATCCAGTTTTGGTTCGGGGGGTTAATACCCTAGCTCTTTGGAGCCATTCCATTATCCACTACCTACGGTCCGCCGTGTTGCGGACTGGAAAAAACCGGCATCACGGACCATACACCCTCTACTACATATTTCATATACATCATATATACATATATAAATACTAACATTTGATTTATTTATTTGCAGTCTTTGATTTGCCAATCGTTGTTCATGTCTTTGGTGCTCTTTCTTGTGGTCCATGTATACAAACTTTCAACTTTGGAAGGCATTCGCCTGGCTTTCGCCCCGGCGGCGCCCCCTGGATCGCAACGCCCAAGGCAACCGCCTCGATCGAATATGGAATCACATTCTAATAAGTTCAAGGATAGCAAACAGCATGACACCAGGTAGGAAAGAGTCAATGAATGTTAACGACAAATAACCTGATTCAGATACAGGTATTAGCACTCCAAACTATCGGACACAGCATAATTACGTGTTACGAAACCGTTACTTTCAGTCATCGGATAGTAATCCAACAACACCGGATAAGCTTATTTTGCATCTGCCCAATTGCCTTGCGGTTCCCTACAAAATAGTGGGATAGTGAGACGCATGCTGTCGGTATGAAATTCGGAATAGATAAATGTGCAACGGTCCATCTTAATGCGGAAATTACGGAGAGGTTATGCAGCTCGTAGATGGAAGCATCCTACACCATCTGGATGTCTCTCCGACATCCAGATGGAGTGGAACAACGCCACTCACAAGAGGTAACAGCGGTAGAGAACTCTCCACGGCAAGTATCAGCACGAATTTCGACAGATCTAGTCATTGGAACTGCAGTCCATATCACTATACTTCAAAGGAGTAGTCTCAACTCGATGCAAATACCGGGAAAATGAGGCATCTCTATGAGAGTTTACATCCCACATCGACCGTTTCACTATTGCATTTTCCTGATATCTTTTGAGTATATACATGACAAAATAGTAGTGGATCAAGCCAGTACAGTCATCGGGAAATCGGACCTCCTTCTCTGCTGCTGGCCGAGCAGCTGACGAACTTGGTTTAGTTTTCCACACTAAACAAGATGATAACAGGCTCTGTCACCGAGTTGGAACACGATCAGCGCCAGCGGAAGGCTCACCATAAAAGCTGCAGAGATCACCTCATTCCTGCCGCAACGCAAGAATAAACCAATGCATCGGGTCTTCTTCAACAAGATATAAATATACAATTTGGACGTTGAAAGAATACAAATGTGCATCAACAGAATACGCAAAAAACGTCCATTTCTTTCTATTAGTGAAAAACGACCATTGATCAATTGAAATTTTCAATTAATCAAGAAAAGCTCTTATTTCGATAATAACTTTCACTCATCGAAGAAAGATAGCTAATCAAACGTGAGTCGCCGAAATTGTTTTCGATATTCAAACCGTTTGTTTACATGTTTACTGTATATTACCGAATTACACCATTAAATTATATTCAATTATACAGAAGACCAAGATATTAGGACCGGACTCTACATGTTTTCGATGCATTGATCTGAGATGGTGGAAAGCTGTGTCAGTTCAAGTTAGGAAGTTGTTTCGGTTATAATGAAGAAAACCTCTGAAGGCTGAGTTTCAAATTGGTATTTTCGAATTGCATCATAGAAAGTGAATTTGAAATGTTCTCCTCTCTTGACCTTGAGAGCAAGGTTCCAACTATCGCGAGACACTCGCGAAAGTCGTCCGATCCTTCTACGGGAGCTAGAAACCACATTACTCATGAAATTAATGCGGAATTTTGTGTTTCAGACCCTGAGGCCAGAGAAACTTCGAAGTCCGCTATATGATTGGTGTTCTCTGATTTTTTCTGACTTATGTTACTTATTTGAATATTAATAAAAAATTGAATGAAGTCGTATTCTGTTAATCCTTTCTTTAATTTCCTTGAATTTGCAATTTGGAATCAATGAAATATTTGTCGAATGTTAAGTACTTTTAAGCTTGCCAAGTGAAGTTTCCCAGCAATGTCTAATATCCAATTGACCCAGACATGTTAATCAGTTAACTTGGATATCGGTAAGAATTTCTATCGATGATGGTGCTACTCAAACAGCTAACAGCTGGATCGGAATAACTGCATCACAGATGAGTGAAATTTCGTCTGTATTTTGAGTTAATTGATTGTGAAATTTTGAGAGTGAGAAGGTGCGTTTTTCAAAGACATTAGAGAAACTGATTATTAGGTAAAATGAATTACTTTCACTGAAGGGAGGCACAAGCTTGTTTTTAAAATGTGACTTGTCTCTAATTTTATATAAATATTTTTTTGTTTTGTATTATATAAGTGACTGACTGTTCTATGAAGAGGATTATTTGCTAATAAAGAGTAATAATAAATGAAATAAGAATATACGAGAAGAGCTGACAAAACTTTGTTTTACCATCTGGCTTTATTTCAATATCTCCGATAGATGTCGTATACGATATACTTCCCAATTCCCAAAATTCAGAGTATTGCCATACTAGAACGTCAATACGTATTCCATAATTATATTTAAACGTCCTGAACTATAACATGAATAATCAATTTACTTTGATTAGCTATGAGGTCATTACAGATTAATAACTTTTAGTGACTTGAGAACTGATGTCATAAACCAAACAAAAGAAGATTAAGAAGTTAACCTTCCATTTTCCATTTCCCGCCAATTTGAATTTTAGGTTTTGTTTATTATTTGTCAACTGAAATTCTTATTCGAAAACTGACTCTAGACAAAGCTTTGTTAGCTTGTATAATAATATTTTTTCGATTAATTAGTAAAAACTTTTAAGAAATATGTATATCAAAATCAGAAAACTTGGTGTCCTACAAAATGAAGGAGAAAAAATTGTCAATATTTCAAAAATGGCTTTAATTCAAGAACTGAGGAGTTTAATACAAAAAGAATTGGGTGTGAAACCTGAAGAACAAATGCTTCTGTACAAAGGAAAACAGGTGAGTTTTCATTAAGTCCAATTATGCAGTTTTCATCAAATTTACGTGTATTTCAGTTGATCGATGATCATAAAGTAATGGACTATGATATACAATTGAATGATGTTGTTCAATTAATTACCAAAGTAGCCAAGTCAGTAACAGACAGTTGCAAGAAAGATAATACCTCTGTACAGAATAAAGCAGGCAATATTGATAAGAATGTTACATATGTAAACGCTGAAAGTAAATTTTATAAAGTTGGTGATTTAATCGATGTTCTCCTTGTTGACAATGGTGCTTGGTATGAAGCCTTCGTTTACAAAATTCTCAAAAAGGATTCCTGTCAGCACAATGAAGAACCAAATGAAGAAGACCTCGTGTTTCGTGTTAGGAAGTAGGTGACATGTCTTTTTCTCCTTTATTCATATTGAATATGTCCTTTTTACAACATTTACTTTCTTTAAATTGATTGAAAATAGCAATTCAAAAATTTGTCCTAAGGATCTAAGGTATGAATTAATCCACATAGATCTATCAGATGTATAGAACAAAAAATTAGATTCAGATAACACAGTGACTATGACAATTATCAAAGAAATCAATAATAGTGTAGTTTATCATTCAGATACAACAATCAGAAAAAAATGTTAATGAATTTTTGTGATTCATATTGGCAAAAGTATTTTATTATTTTGCCTTTCATCAGTTTCTCATACCTGTAATAATTGCACAAAAATTTTTTTTCACAAACTCACAATTAAACATCTTAAAATAGAGCAAACCCCAAAATAATAATTAAAAACAGATGTTTTACATTCAGTTGTATGAATCAGGTGTTTACTGTTCGATATCAACATATGTTGACTATACTAACACTCTCATCTATTCAAATTTGTTGTTATATTAACAATATTTGAAGTTTAGAAAGTTCATTAGGGTTTCAGGTGCGTTGACAAAGCTGTGCACCTGGTGTCAGGAACCTATATACCGATCACGCAAGGTGTTAAAGACATATCCTGCAGTATTATATAATTAACTTATCATTTGACCTCAAATATTTGCAGAATGTTTACTAATTTGAAATGAGTCCTATCAATTCAACATCAGCATAGTATATTTAATAATTCTTGTGTCTTAAACCTCTATAAATGTAAACTTCTTTCTTTCTTGAAAAAACAACTTTAATAAAAACAAGTTTTTTCAATCAGTTGTGGTCTCTCTGCAAACTGTAATTAATTCAATTCAATAAATTCAATAAATTCAAAACTTTCAAGTTAACTTACTGTAATGTCTTCTAAATGTCTGTTATTAGGTCATGAATACAATGAATATTTAATGAAGTTAGAGGTACTTCTAAATGCTTTGAAAAATTCTTATAACTTTTCTCTGGAGAGGTTATTTTCAACATATTATTTAAACAAATATTTCTAATTCAGGGTACTGTATAAATTTAGAAGTAGATGTTAGTTACTCTCATTATACAGATTTACCTTACTTTATATAATTTTATTCACTGTTTGACTGTTGTAATTTGATAGTCATTCATACTTTTATTGATATTCAATTTATATTAATAAGAATCATGCGGTAACCTTAACTTAACAACATTTTGCAACCTGGCAAGTATAATTCCACTTCTCAAAAATCTCATGTTGCAAATACTGAAAGTAAAATTAAAGTACGTTTAGTTTAGAATAAGAAAGTAGTACAATATGCAGATTTGTTATCAAGGAAAAATGAAAATCTATGTCCCTGGAAACTATAATTGAAAAACTTCTGCTAATACTTTCCTCTTTTCAATTTTTAGTTCAGTACATGTGATTTCTTTTGAAATTGATGCGAAATTTGATGATATAAGACCCAGATCATATTACACCTACAAACTTTCTGAACTGAAAACAGGCATGATTGTTTTGGCAAACTACAATATTGAAGAAAAGAAAAACCGCGGTCCTTGGTAAGTTTCACTTTCCTGGCATGTTACTTTTATTTCTTGTTGAATCAGATTTCATCAACCTCTTCTCTCAAGCTGGTGTGAGAATAGTAGAGGAGTTCTGAGATAATAACAATATAATGTGAAATATTTTTGGTGTTTTCTATTATTCATTGTGTAGCTTCCATATTTACATATGCTACAGAAGTATTATCAACCATAGAAACATATTTTTACAATATACCAAGTCTCAAATAGATTTTGTGTTCTATTTTCACAGAACATATCAATGTTCTTCAATTATCAATTTTTTAGTGGAAATAATTATTTTCTAGGTTTGAATTCAAAGTAGGAGAAGTTACAAAAACTTCTCTCACGGGTACAATATTAGTTGGGCGGGATAGAACTCCTTTAGAAAATTGTTCAATAAAATTCACCGATGAAGTAATGAGAATAGAGAAACCTGAATTACTGGCCGACAAAGCAGATGGCAATGTTCACAATGAATGTCCAAGTATGTATATTGAAATTTATATTGAAAATTGTTTTCTCTAAATCATATTCTTGAGTAACAAACTGGTAAGAAATCTACAAAAATATGTAATCATTCTTTAGTTTTTTTCAGGAATAAATAATAAATCTCGGCTGAAATTTTATTGAATGATATTGTGAACTCATTCATAACTAGTATGTATTTTTTGTGTTCAATTCTAGGTTGGTTTGAGCAGAAATGAATGAAAAATATTCACCACTATTTTATGTTATCAAAATTTCTCAAACACTTCAGTATTTATACAATTATTTTATTCATCTATCATTGCTAAAAGGTCATGAGTGGTATAGCAAAAGCATGAAACATTCTGAGAGTTTGTTTTAACATACCATAATTTGAAACAAGTACTTTTCCCAATCACCAGAACTGCAATACTTTTCCCGACGTACAAATTTTAAAAAGAAATAATGCAATTTTATATAAATGCAGCTTCTGGTTAGCACGATGGAAATACTGGCTTGTATTGAGGAAAAATCAGTATTATTCGTACTTGCAGCATAGAGGAAATTGTGCATTAAGCTTGTTGTTCCTTCATAACTATACTTGAAATGTTTCTAGAAGCAAATAGTATGTTCAAAGTGCCATTAAATCCAAACGTGCTTTCGTAAGCCAAAAGTTAATTGTCTTGACTTCCATAATGATACTACCTAAACATTTTCCTAAAATGGCATTTGAAGTTTACATATCAAATCCATCAATTTCTCAATCACACACTGAATTGATTCCATTTGACTTTTTTTTTCCATTATTTTAAATTTCTTTTGGTCTCTGTCTTCAGACAGTTCAAATCTTTTTTCTTTGTTGTTCCAATTCACAACCTCTTGGCGAAGAGGTTACTTTTACAAAGGTTATAGGGAAAACCTATTAAGACCTCTGAATATAATCTTCAATAGTGTTGTTGAAAGTAGTGTGTTTCCAAAACAACTCAAAATGGGATGTATAATTCCTGTCCATAAATTTGGAAATCAAAATCTCATAACAAACTATAGGCCGATAACAATACTCCCCTCATTATCAAAAATCTTAGAGAGAGTCTTATATAACAGACTATATGCCCATGTTGAAGACACTATATGCAGAGAACAGCACGGGTTTGTTAATAAAAAATCAAGTGTAACAAATCTCATGGTGTTCAGCAATAACTTAGCACTCTCGATAAATACTGGAAAACAAGTTGATATAATCTACACAGACCTAGCAAAAGCATTCGACAAAGTAAACCATGGAACCAGATAGAGATCAATTTGCTGCTTTCAATAGAAAAAGGTCGACACTATTCAGACCAACTTCTGGCGTTCCTCAGGGATCAATTCTAGGCCCACTTCTATTTATAATGTTCATTAACAACCCATCAGACTACCGTTCCACCATTCGAAAGAGTATATCGACGATAGTTGTGAATTTCAACCAGGCAATTTAGACACAGAGGTGAATTGACATTTAGCATGGACGACTTTAAAGTGGAAAAACTGAATTCGGAGAATTATCGATATCGGTCAATGAGGGCACAAGGAATCCTGGAAGCTAAAAATCTGTGGCCAGCTGTTGATCCTGGTCTTGACGAAAATGAAATTAAAGTTGAAGAAAACAGGAAGAAAAATCAAAACGCAAAATCTGTTCTTTATCTATTGGTGAATAATGGCAGTCTTGATGTCATAATGCATTGTAAAACAACTAAAGCATATGGGAAACATTGAAGAAAATCCATACTTAATTTTATACTTGGCATGGATACCTGTTACGATTTTATCAATACCACCAAAAGTACAGACGAGGCGATCAATCAGTACCTATATAGACATGAAGGTAAAAATGCTGGATTCGAATTTAGCGAGAAAGTTCAAGCAAGATCCACGGTATTAGGTTTACTTGATCAATATGATCACTTATCAAGGAATCTGAGAGCTGATGAAGTTGACCTGAATGTGTGCAATTTGAAGTGGAAGGTGCTAGAAGAGGAATGACGAATCGAAAGTAAGCTGAATGGACATAAAGAAAAAGATGAAGTTGAAGCATTTCCGACGCATAATCTACAGATGAATTGTAAAAGGGAAAAATTGTATCGCAGATGTGGAAACCCATTTAACAGAGCAGGCTCGAACCGAAATAGAGAAGATACTACCAATACAACAAAACCCAGTTATTCACAAGAACATTTGAAATGCTACAGATGTCTTAAGAAAGGTTACATTGGAAAAAAAAGTCCATTGTCTGCACCAAGAGAAACGAAAAAAGACAGATCTAATATGTTGAAAAAATGAGAAGCTTCATTTCCAAAATTTGCATTCAGTGCTATATGAAGGAAAGAAAAAAATATATGATTTTTCTCATTTGGTGAATAATAAAACAAATTGGGATACTTGGATACTAGACAGTGGATCTATGGATCATATGACATCAAATTTGGAAAAATTCATAAATTTTACCAAACAATACACGGTTGTTGAAATAGCTAGTGAATAGGCGATACTATCATCTAGTTTTGAAGACTTTGAACTGAAATTGGACAAGGAAAATGGAGGATCCATTATATAACTTAAAAATGTTTTGCATGTTCCAGAACTGAGGACGAATTTATTGTCGATGAGTGTAGCAACTGAAAAAGGTCTGAAGATAAATTTAGATGAAATCATTCAAAAATAATTGCTCCAAGTGGAGAATGAGTTGCAAAATCGATCAAAATTAACAGATTACTTGACATAAAAGAAGTCTCAATCGAGAAAGAAGCCCCTTTAGAACTCATATATTGAAACGTAGTAGGCCCCATCACACCAGCTTCATTAGGTGATTATTTGTGATAGTGTGAGATTGGTTTATGAAGAGCAAAGATGAAGTTTTCATTAAATTTAGAGAATATACGTCAATGAAGAGTACATTAGAGTTAGACGTTAGAGTACGTCAATGAAAATCTTTTTCCTAATCGTGATTTGCTCATCTCAAATTTAAACTTAGACTATGTGAGTCTCTTATTATGTCAAAAATTTCCTATTGCGACAGGACTTATGGATCTGCTTTAAAACAATTGGATGCTCTCCGACTACAGTGTATTCAGAATAGCTGTCTACGTTTCTCGTTTGGTATTCAGAAATATGACCGTATATCTCCAGCAATGCAAGAATCAGGATGGTTAAATGTTGAGAAACTCAGAACTCTACACCTTCTTACCAACATACATAAAGTTTTGATAACTCGACAACCTACTACTTACTGAAAAACATTCTCTACGATTAACAGCTTTACTACAAGGAACAGTTCAGTTCTAGTCATCCCCTAACACAAATTTTCCATCTTCACCCGCTGTTTCTCTTATAATGCACCCAAATATTATAATCAACTACCCTGCAAATTTTGATCATACACCATCATAAACTTTAAAAAAAGACTGAAGACTTATTTATCTCATCAGCCTCTTGTCCGTTCCCGACCTTGGCATTTCTAAAATGAATTTTCTAAAGTAAAGCAATGACTAAATTTTTTTGATATTGTTAACTCGAGTTGTGTTCAAATGATTTATTTATAGTTTCTCCCAGGTAGAGTTGAAAAACAGCCTTGGCTGATACTCCGCCTATTCACCATATACTGGAAGATTTTTTCTTTGTTTTTGTTATTGTTCCTGTATTATACTGTTTTATTTTATTTTTTTCTATTCCATTTGTATTTTTATGGTGAATAAAGACGTATTATTATTATTATTATTGTATAAAGAGAGAGCGGAAAATTTATATGAGAAAAGTATCTGCTGTTCACGAAGTTGGAATGGTGGTGAATATTTGTCAAATGTATTTTAGAAGTATTTGTAAAAACATGGTATTCAACATCATATAATTGTGTGTTTAAGGAGTAGACGTTTTATTGTTGAGCTCTGCTATTTATTAATATTTATGTGGTAACAATTCGTAGCTTCTAGTTTAATTTCATATCAACGGGTAGATAAAGTTTTTGTGATACGAATACAACAAATTCATTTGAAAAAACTTTACTGCAGTGGGAAAAATGACTGATAAACTTTGTAAAGTGTGTAGTAAACCGGTAAATCGTAAAAACCCCGGTCTGCAATGTGGAAGTTTTTGTACTCGGTTTTATCACGGGCAGTGTATCAACATCGTCGGAACTCAGCTCGATAGCCTCCGAACCGAAGGTGTTTCATGGACCTGCCTAGATTGTCGCAGCCGTCCTCGATCATCTGTTGGAGCTCCAATGCCGCTGTTGATGAACGATTGCCTGTCCAATTGCTCAGCGACGAACGCTCTGGAAGAGATTCGGGAAGACCTTAGACAGATCCGGGAACAGCAAACTATGCTTCTCCAGTCAGTGAACTTTTGCAGCAATAAAATCTCAGACTTTGAGAACGAGCTATCCAAACTCAAAGAACATTTAAAGAAAACAGACCAAATCCTGAATGAAAATAAAAAACTGAAATCTGATTTAGTAGCTCTACAGTCAAAAGTGAATGACCTAGATCAGGCTTCACGTTCGAATAACCTAGAGATACAGGGTATTCCTGAAAAACGGAATGAAGATTTACTAAATATTGTGGAGAAAATAGGAGCATACATTAACTACAATGTGACTCCTCACACAGTCGATTATGCACTTAGGGTCCAATCAAATCACAATTCTTCAAACACGACATCAAAGAATATAATTGTTAAATTTACGTCTAGGAAAGAGAGGGATCTATTTCTGATGGCGGTAAAGACCAAACGCATTAGAAACAATAATTCAGCAAAAATGTCTCTGGATGGAATTTCGGATGCATTCTACATTAATGAGCACTTAACGTTGGCTAATAAACTGTTGTATAAGGACGTCAGGGCAGCTGCCAGGGACAAGCAATACAAGTATGTCTGGGTCAAGAACGGTGTTATTTTTTGCAGGAAAGATGATTCATCCAGGATAATTGCTATCAAAAGTCAAGAACTCATCGAAAAAATGTAGTTTTACTTTCCTGTTTTCACATAAGTCTCATTGATTATTATATCTGGTCCTCATGGATAAACTGTTAGTGTATGGCCAAAATGTAAATGGATTGCGATCTAGAACTGCTGAATTTAAACTGAATACCCTTAATATAGATGCTGATTTATACTTGATAACAGAAACAAATCTGTTCAATGGAATTTATGACTCCGAAGTTCTTGACCAATCACAATACAATATATTTCGCCGTGACCGTGAGAGTGCTGCTAGTGCAGATCACAAGAAATCTGGTGGTGGTGTTCTAATCGGTACTAAGAAAAATCTCGAGGTTACTCATCAAATTCAGTTACAAAGTGAAGCAGAGGATATATGGATTACTATACACGAATGCGCTAACGCTACAAAAATTCATGTGTGCTGTGTTTATCTCCCACCTAGAGATGATTATGCAAGAACATCCTTCACTTCGAAACTCCAAGAGAACCTTGATGAACTTTCAGGTGACTCAATAATTATATTTGGTGATTTTAATTTTCCGTATATTAACTGGATGCCCAGTCCATGTAACACCTTTTTCATCCCAACAAATACTGATAATACTAATGCTCCTCTGATTGACCTTCTTTCTTTTGGTGAATTCTCCCAATATAATTATGTGCGAAATATCGATGATAGAACATTAGATTTAGTTTTTTCTGTAAATGTTGAATTAACGGATTTGAAAATGAGTGATATTTCTTTGGTGAGGGCTGATTCTTATCATCCACCTATTGAGTTTTATATATATTACCAAGAAATGTACCCACTTAATACCAAAATTGAAAAATTTTTTAATTATAAGAAAGCAAATTATGATGAGTTGAATAATTACTTTCATAATCGCGACTGGGAACAGCTCTTTACCAACCTCTCGATTGACGAAGCGGTAACAAAGTTCTATGAAGCTCTTGAGGAAGGTACTAGATTGTATGTTCCCGAGGTTACTATTAGGAATAAGAGGTTCCCTCTATATTTCTCTATCGATACTGTTAACTGTATAAAACGCAAAAACGTGATGCATAAAAAATGGAAGAAGTATGGCTATCAGTATTATTATGAGGAATTTAAAATACTCAGGCGTAGGAGCAAGAATCTAATCTTCAAAAATTACAAAGCATACATTGATAATATTCAAACAGATATCAAAGTCTGCCCGAAGAAATTTTGGAAATACGCGTCAAGTTGTCGAAATGGTGTAGGTATTCCTAATAAATTGAATTTTAATGATACCATTGCAGATAACGCCAAAGATATTTGTATACTTTTTGCCAACTACTTTCGTTCTGTTTATAGTCCATATCAACAATCTTATAATTTCTCCGCGCATCTTAGCAACAACAATTTGATTCATTCTATCCATTTCACTCCTGAATTAGTGCTTGGAAAAATGAACACATTAGACGTCAATAAAGGTGCAGGAATCGACGGCTATCCATCGTATTTTGTTAAAAACTGTGCAGTCAGTTTATGCCACCCACTCTGTAAACTTTTCAATACATCTATTCAGTCTGGTATCTTCCCAAAGATTTGGAAAACGGCTCTTCTCGTCCCGATATATAAAAACTCAGGCAGTAGAAATCTAGTCAATAACTATCGGGGTATAAGTAAACTCTCTATTTTCAGTAAAGTATTTGAAAGCATAGTTTATGATTCACTATTTTATAGTTTAAAGACCTCACTCTGTGACATTCAACATGGTTTCTTCGCTAAACGTTCCATCGAAACAAATTTAGTCATTTACACCGAATATATCTCGAGTGCACTGGACAGCCGTGAACAAGTTGATTCACTGTATACTGATTTCAGCAAGGCTTTTGACAAGGTTGATCATAACATACTCATGTCGAAACTTGCTGGAATTGGTGTACAGGGCGATCTTCTTAGGTGGCTGTCCTCTTATGTATTTAATCGTAGTCAACTTGTTAGCATCAATGGATTCAAGTCGACGCCCTTCGTGGTTACCTCAGGGGTACCTCAGGGCTCACACCTGGGTCCACTGTTGTTTTTAGTATTCATAAATGACATACAGTCTTGTTTCCTTTATTCTAATATTTTGTTATATGCGGACGACTTGAAAATATTTAAAAAAATTACCTCCATAAGAGACTGTTTAAAAATTCAGGAAGACCTTGCTAGATTTGTAATATATTGTGATATGAATAAGCTGAAACTCAACGTGGAAAAATGTACATGTATTTCGTTTTATAGAAATCATTCACCCATATTGTTTCAGTATTTGTTGAATAGTATTGCATTAAATAGAGTAGAATATATCAAGGACCTTGGAGTATACTTTGACACAAAATTGAATTTCAATCGCCATGTTGAATATGTCATAAATAGAAGCAACAGAACACTGGGTTTCTTCAATAGAATGTGCAGAGACTTCAACAACGAAGCCGCTATTAAAACTATCTATTATGCATTTGTTTATAGCAAG
>WOGO01002531.1:0-15667 GCA_015342085.1 Leptinotarsa defecta | reverse complement strand
GCCACCAAACTACGATGTATCCATCACACTTTGAGTCAAAGCGTGTTGCTGACCACCAAACAGCACTGTCTTGATCGCATACGAATTCTAGTGTCTGCTCAAAAGTCACTAGTACGGCGAGCGAGATATGTCGCGGAAATACCTTAGATTCCGCAACGAAACTTCTCATTCATTCCAAGAGCATTCACGTGTTGTAGATAATCCACCAACCGCCAATAAGGTGGAATCCTTCTGGAAGGATATCTATGAACACCCGCAGCCACTCAATTTAGACACTCCAGCCCTAGCACCGTTCGAATCTTTCAACAGAGAGTTCGACAGCCTGAGCTCAATGAACTGCGCAACCCGATAACCCCGGATGACGTTCGAAGAGCCCTTGCGGGTTTCAAGAACTTTGCTGCTCCAGGCCCAGATGGGCTGAAAACGTGTTGGTGGAAAAAACTAGGAAGAACCCACCGCCATCTGGCCAGGGTTTTCAACTCAAGGCTGGACAGAGAGCAGACTAAGAATTACAGACCGATAACACGATTGAACTCGTGTTATAAGTTGTTTACAAGTATCGTATACACACGAATACTGACCGCAATTGACCGGGTGGCATTTATACAACATCGTTCAGATACCTCGCGGCACTCGAAAAATAGTGAAATGCCTTGAACAACTGATACCACCCCGGCGAACTCGCTTCACCATAACATCTGGTCAAGCCAGAGTCCGAACAGGATGGGCAACTTTCAGAAGGGGTGTATATTATATCAGGGCGATTCTCTCAGTACCCTTCTCTTTTGCATCTCACAATTGCCATTTCCCTTTGAGCTGAAGAATATTCGAGAGTATAACTGTGGCACCCCCGGAACCCAGAAACCGGAGGCACAAGGTCACACATTTGTTTTATATAGATGATCTCAAACTTCATACCTCTGGAGAGAAGGATTTCTATCAGTCTTTGAGGGTGGTGGAAGAGTACATGCATGCTGTCGGTATGAAATTCTTGACAGACAAATGTGCAATGGTGCATCTCAAAAGAGGACTATGCGGGGACTATGGACAGGATGTGGAACAACGCCACTCACGAAAGGTAACAGCAGTAAAGCACTCTCTCCGCGGCAAGTATCAGCACAAACTACGACAGATCTGGTCATCGAAACTGTCGCAAAAGAACAAAGTCGCTGCAACAAATATGCTTGCCGTTCCTGTCATACTGTACTTATTTGGAGTAGTAAAGTGGACTCGGGAGGTGATGTATTAACTCGACGTAAAGACCCGAAAAAAATGCATCTCTATAGGAGTTTGCATCTCAAATCGTTCGTTCCATTATTGTACTTTCCCCGATAATAGGGAGGCCGTAGACTTTTGAGTTTGGAGTGTCTACATGACAAAATGGTACTAGATGTAGTCTGTAAAGTCGTCAGCGTTTCGGATCCCCTTCTCTGCATAGTCCGCGACCATGAGAGATCAGGAATTGAAGCATTTCTCTTTAGGGCAGCTGCAGCGACTGATGAACCCTGTTTAGTTTTTAACACTGAACGAGGTGATCACAACTCGGTCACCAAGTTGGAACCCGTTCAGCAAAAGGGTCATATAAAAGCTGCAGAGATCACCTCACTCCTAAGGCAACACAAGGATAAGTCAATACATAGGGTCTTCTTCAATAACAATGAAGATCTTGGCTTATCAAAGCGCCCGACTGTCGCTTTCCTCAGGTCGAGTAGACTGAATTCGGAAACTGAGGGGTTCATCATGGCATGGCCAGGATGGTGTCTTCAACAACTTAGTCTACCGCAGTCGCAGAAGATCTGAAGACGATATTTGTCGTGGAATTTTCAGCTTTTGGCGAGAGGAATATTGTTCGAAAAGGGGTGAAAAAACGAATAAAACATCAAGATTTTCTCTTCGAACTCCGCATACTTCATCCAGACCACTCTGTCGAGATGGTTGTTCTGATTATCGGAGTCGTTGGTGAAATGATGCCCTTTCTACTCTCAAATCCTATAATCATACCAGATTGCTGCTCTAAGGCAGAAAGCTCAGCCAGACAGATGCAGAAGGCTGTTATTCTCACTGCGCTTGTCCAGGGCACATGATTTCTCGGACCCAATGATCACTTACCCCACGGTGTGAGGAGTGGTCGTTGGTTGATAATGCTGGTGCGCCCTCTCGAATGTGAAGGGGCTTCGGGGATATGGCCTGACCAGCGCAGACTACGGATAAAAAATAATAATAATAAACGTCTTTATTACTACAACCACAAAAAAATCACAGTATTGAGTTCTAACTATATATAAACAGTTATATCAAAAGGTTTAGTTCAATTTTCACAGTTATGCAAATAACTGCTAAACTGTTCTTCCACTACTTTTTTTATATTGATTACTTCCTTCCTTTCTTTGGAAAGTTCCCACATTTTTTTGTATCAAGGTCTCCTAAAAATATACCCTTTCAATTTACAATTCTCATAATAGGTTTCATTTATGTCAAAAAATGCATTGTTAACAAAGGTTCACTTTTCACAACTGTGAAGTAAGCGATCAATGGGTGCGAAAATCGTGTGCCCCGAGTAATCGTAGCTAACCAATGATACCAGCGTTCTGAGTATTCATCAATATTTCTGATGTAGCATACTCAAAGCACAATGAAATCTTGCATATTCTGTTACAAAAATTCAGTTTTTCGTTGAAGAAGAAGTTTTTGCTTTATATTTCGTGGGAAATCAATAATATTCCTAACATAAAATTGTAAAAAACGAATTTTGAAAGAATGTTTTGGTGGAATTGTATAGTTCCGTATGAAAATTACGCCTGTGTGGAAATGAATAGTTATTTTTGAGAAATATAATATCTTTCACAAACACAAGAGTCACTTGCACATTTTTAAGCATATGGAAAATGGTCAGAATAAATGTCGTAGACACTTTACGGAGGCCTGATAATCCATGTCTACCCAATAAAGTGAAATGGGTTTGTGTGTTCACTAGATAAAACTGACTTTATTAACAAAAAAAGCTGACGCAGGTGGAAATGTGTTATTAAATTTGGTAAGTTGTCTGGTCGTTTCAGTGAAAATGCACCGCAAATCACTTTAATTGTGTTCTGTCTAGTGTGATTCATTTCCATGAGTACCCAGGCATTTTCGAGAATCAGCTTAGATTTTATTAATTTCACAGACTTACGAACTTCAAAAGCTCAAAAACTATGTTAGAGTGTACACTGAGAAGACAATAATTTTGGAATATCATTAGGAACATTGTGACATACGATATTTTTTATTGGATTTTGAAATATTCCCAGCATTGTGAAAAAGAGAGGTTGATGAAATATAAACTTCTAGCGTGAAATTGTCATATCGTCAGCCTAAGATGCAAATGTCTTAACTCCAAGAATACAAATTTTACAGGAGAGACAAAAAACTTCTCATTTCCCAAATAAAGTAATACTTGATTTTTTTTTCTGTCAAGTGATGATTGATACTATGATATTATTAGGGTTATGACTTTTTTCATGAGAAAGTTAAGGTTTTCCACCAAATACAGGAGATAGGCCATATTCAAGAGCTGTGTAGGCACCATTGTGGAGTTAGGTTACGTCATATCTGTGAAGGAAATAATAATGGAAAATTATATAAAAGGATGTTATCTTCATTCATACAACTCTGAAACTGAAATTGAGGAATAGTGAACTTCTACAAATGTGGTAAACTATCATAGAAAGCATGATAGTCCTTCTTTTGGGATACTTTGAGGCTCATAAGATCCTGAAATTTCTCATTTTTTATGGGTATAGCATTGGGATACATCAGTGGCAAGTCATTATAATTCCAAATTTTCTTATCTTTCTGCATGGTAATTGTTTCCAGATCTCAGAATGACAGATTTTATACATGATGCCATTTTCGTTATACTGAAGTGCTGTTATATTAGTCACAGTGGGATCGCCTGTTGCTCTTCCTGGTCGAATAGACTTGATAATCTGAACATGTTGAACAATTTTGAAAAAAGTGTGATCCAGGTATTTTACTGTGTAGAACATGGTTTTGCATACCCTGATTCTAGTAGTTGTTTCTAGATGATACATGTATGAAAATTCTCTTCTTGATTCATTCTCAACTTTTCGATCTTTAGCTCTCTTGATTGGAAGTTTTTCAACTAGTACTAAGAGAAAAATTCTCTTCTCACTCCACGAAAGTTTCCAAAATGTTTCGATCATTTGTATCCTCTGTTCATCTGATATTCCTTTACATTTCAAGGCTGATTTTTCTCCACAGTTGCACCTTGCTCCCATCACTTTGGCTCCTACATTAAAATCCCATTCCTTCTCCTGCTTTTTTTCCAAAACATTCCTTTCCAGATTGTCTATTCAATTTATTCTTGTTTTTTTCCAGGTTGCTCAATTTATATGTCTTCTTTTTCTGGGCTTTCTCAGAGAAATTTCAGCTGCTCCTTCATTTCTTGGCATTTCTTCTCGATCTTCTTTGCCACTGGAATCAGTTTCCATGTCATTCTCCCTTTGTTCGTATCTCGGGCCGTTGAAATCAGAATGAGAATTAGGCTCTTGGTTATCATTTCCATGCTCTTGATTATTGTGTTCATAATATTCGTGAGTCTCAGTTTCCAGAGTATCAGGTACTAAAGTGTCAGGAAGTAACGTGTCAGGTACTTGAATATTAGCAGGTCCTAAAGTAGCAGGTTTTTGGGTAACAGGTTCATGAGTAGCAGGTTCTCGAGTATTAACTTCTTCAATGGCAAGTTCTTGATGAGTATCAGGTTCTTGAATACCATTCAGACCTCGAAAAGTGATTTCTTGTTCATAAATACAATTCAGTAGATTTATTTTTTCATCAGCTGCTTGCAATATTAAATCATCAGAAATTGAAGCTCCAGATGTAAATATTGCATCAAGATCATTATTTTCAACCATTTTATCTACTTGAATGTCGTATGCCTCAAAGAATACTACATTTTCAATAGTTAATTCAGGAGGTAAAGAATCCAAATTCATTATATTAGTGCAAGTAGATGTCGGTTTGATAAATGATATTTTTTCCGAAGACCGTGTATCTGTTGCGGAACTAAACGTGGTTTGAATGTTAGCCCGGTTTATGTTATTTTCTATATTGAATGAATTTTGTGAATCGACACCCGCCATGGTGAGCATTCTATATGATCTTGATTGTTTGTTCATTCTGTAAAAGATACAGTCAATAATTACGAACAATCGTGGGTAAATTTTTACTGAAAGTTGATAACATAGATTCCAGAAATAACCAGCAACATTGAATTCAATTTGGAGAGCAGATGACCAAACTCCTGTCTACAGAAGACCGATGATGGCCTAACTCCTCACCAACCAATTTGTGGTGAAATTGAATGAAGAATTACTAGATATTTCAACTGAAACTATTTTTTGTATGCTTCATAAATAAATCACCAAGATTCATTTTG
Organism: Leptinotarsa defecta; assembly: GCA_015342085.1. Lineage (NCBI taxonomy): Eukaryota > Metazoa > Arthropoda > Insecta > Coleoptera > Chrysomelidae > Leptinotarsa > Leptinotarsa defecta. The sequence continues at coordinate 10,230 of WOGO01002531.1, read as the reverse complement.
AATAATATTATCGAATAGTACTCACTTTTGAACGTACATTTTAACACATAAGAGAAGACATACACACAAACTTTGCTCTCTTTGTTGAATCTGGGAGTTCGGCAATTTGCTTATTGAATTTGACTGCAGTGGAGATTCGCCAAATGCGTTTCGTATATTTGAGCGCGAAGAGTGGTATTTTGATGATAGAACGACTGTCAATAGATGAGGTGGTCATTTGACTACCAGAGAGCAGCGAAAGCTCGATTTTGGCATAAAGTGGAGTTAGGACATTTGCATCTCAGGCTAACGATTTGCAATAGCAGAAAAAATATTATTCATTTTCATCTTCACTAATCATGTGACTTGATAATATGCTACAAGTAATACTGTCTCATATCACAACATGCAATTAGACAAGTTAGACCACACTTATACTTTTAATAATATAGGACATCAAATGAAGGACACTTAATAAAATCTTAGAATTGTTGTTTCGTTACTTTGTGATTATATCTGAATATAATAATTTATTTGTAGATGACGAATTGTGTAGGTGTTGCTCGATATATCTTAAAGAATGAGAATAGAATAAAAGGCGAATTAAAATTGTTTAGACTGGAAGTTTAGATTTTGAGAAATGTCGGAGGAGAACTGGAGAAGGTAGATCGAATTTCAAACAGTTCGTTCTTCACTTTCCTACATAATAAGTAGATGTAGAAACTAGGTAAATAGACAATTAGTCATCAACGAATAGATTATTATATTCAGATATAATTACAAAGTAACAAAATAACAATTCAAGGATTTTATTCAGTGTCCTTCATTTGATGCCCTATATTATTTGGTCTACAAACCCGATCATGTTAAAATTGATTCATGAAACGAATTTTTATAATCTGCTCAGTTTACCCAATATACTTTTCGTCACAATCCTCACAGAACATTCAGTGATCCCAGATTTTTCGTTTTCCACCTTATTTTCTTTCCAACATTCATTAAAGTATACGATGTGTTTTCAAGTTTATCTTCATGTTTCATTCCTTGAAAATTCTTACCAACCCATTGGGTTAACTTGGTTCATTCGAAGGGATCAATAACTTTGAATCTCCATATCAACCTTTTATTCAACTACCAATTTTGGAGAGCAACACAATTTCAGCCAGATATATCTAGTGAGTGGCTGTATAAATCATTATTCTACAAATTCTGAAATAGATGTTGTTGTGTTGAGGGTGGTGTCTTCGATATCTTAGTCACTTATTAGTATAGAGGTTTCTGACACAAGGCCTATTGCCAGGTACCTGAGACCGTATGCAATTTCTGTCGGTTTGTGCAGTATATGCATCCTCAGTCTATATCATCCACCTACAAAACGTAGCATGACAACATTGCTATAGTATTATTGGGATAACAGTTGTTTCACTTCCCAAGGCATACTGAATCTGTTGTGTGTGTTTTTATTGAAAGTGCCAAATTCAATGAAAATAGTTATTCAATACGTTCTGCTAGATATGAGGTAATGTACATATAGTCCTCTTTGAAAGATAATGAGAGCAGTACGCAATCAAATCACACTGTTGGGATAGTCGTTCTGATTATGAGAACCTCACGAGTGCAGAAGGCTGTCTTTTTTCACATGATTTCATAACCGATAATCTCCTACCTCACCAATTTGGTGTGTAATTATCGGTTGATTATATCAGCACACTCTTTGAATGGGCTACATAGTTTCTTTCCATCATACCAACGAAGTGATAGAGGTGTAAATTTCACCACCACCCGTTGTCTCGGCTAGATAGGATATTCACAATACCACCAGTGAAACAATTGAAATACATACCGAGTCTCAAAGAACTAGGCCCTTCAAGCCACAATAACTGACTTGTTTGGATGCAGATTTCCATGATGTTCTAGAAGAGCCCAACATCTATTAAATTAACAACGACTCTCCGTATCAAAAAGTTGAAGTTTCACTGCAATCATCCTTGATAATGCAGAAGAGATGGTCAATTATTTCTTGAGCTTTTTCTAGAAAAATATAGTACTTCAGAAGCATACAGATCAAATTGGTTTCAGTCATACCTTACCTTACCTTACTGATCAATGTTGAACAATATTTTGTAATGAAACTTATTTTAACTTGGGTTGGGGTAGGGTACTTCCAAAATCATTGGATCTATTCGACCTCTCCGAAGTATATTATGACACATACCAATGTTATACTCGACAGAATGAATCGAGCTAGGTGAGTGATGTCTCACAGTTGACAAAAGAGAAATACTGCCAGATGCTCAGAAGCTAATCCATGGTGCTACGTGGCAGCCACAGAACTGTGTTCTACTACCGGAAACTGAATTTTCTTGGAACTTGGTTGATAGACCTTCATATATCTTCCTCAAACTAGTGAAGAACTAACCGGCAAACTTTTTAATGAGTAAGTAACACAAACGTTTGACATGGAAAGTAGGACTCCTGTGATCCACTTCAGAGAGATGTCCTCACATGACTGCGGGGAACAAGCTGCACTCAGTAGCCGAAACATATACCTCAGTCACATTTAGATCAAATCTGGAATCGTACTTTCTGAAAAATCCTCTTGACATACTAAAAAAATTCAAATGAATGGTTGCAATTGATGTTAAAGATGCAAGGTTACAAATTTGATGGACACAGCAACTTTTTCACATAGGGGTATTTGTGAGTCGATTCGGATGAATCTTCCTTTGAGAGTGAACTTCTGCTGTTCTGTTCAGGTGGAGTGTAGTTTTTCCTCTGATACAGATTCTGCTTATACTACTCAATTCATAATATACTGTAGTTGTATTGAGGTTCAGTTTTGGCCTTCTCGAGCACTGGATACCACTTTCTATTGATTCGTATACCTTCTTATTTTCTGTTTGGGATGATCAAAAATCTCAATGTCCTCCCTATGAAGTAGTGCGTATAGCGATGCCCGAGCTTGACTTGTGGCTCAGGTTGGATTTCACCAATATCTTCGCATACAATTCATTAGCATAGATATCCGCTTGAAATACAGTCGCATAGGTCTATAGGCAGGTTGATATATCTGTCTTAGGTCTGCAACTTCAAACAACTGCTGCAGAGCTTGAAGGTGTTTTTGATCCATTTGTGAATCACCAACTATATGTTCTCAATATTTCCTTCTCCCGGAGGATCCAATGCTCGAGAACAGAACTGTATAAGGCAGTTCGTCATTTCCAGAATGATATTAGTTCCAGTGTCAACCAGCAGTTCAGTATACCCTGCATTACATTGGTTCATGCCACTGGCGATGTGCACAAGTCTGTATGCAGTCCATCTAGCCTCTCTCTTCAGAAGAACGTGGAGAGGAGGATATATGTCATCATTGGTCTGACAATCATCACAAATATCTAATGGATTTGTTCAGGACTCAAACCCAAAGTTATACCACGAATCCTCCGACATATATAGGAACAGTCTGGATTTGTGTAAAACTTTTTCCAAGTGAGCGTTCCAGGTGAGTTTTTCATCGAGGGTACCACCGGTGGAAAGTGGCGTTAAATCGCCAATTTTATTCTTCTGGTGAAGGAGATTAACACAGTTTTGCTGAGGTTGACAGACATCCCCTTTCTCGGGCACCAACTGTGAACAACCTCCATCCTACTTTGGAGAATATCACATGGTACCCTTCTCGACATGGACCTTGCCAAGATGACAAGGTCATCTGTATGAGTATGAAGATCTATTTCTCTTTTAACAAGAGCATCAATCATATATCCATCGACCACAGGAGGGGAGATAGTACCCACTTTTAGTGCAGCCCCTGGTGACTTCGAACCTGATGATCTTATCATGAAGAGTCGTAGTTGAAGTTCTATTTACCAGCATGGCATAGATCCACCCAGTTACCCAGATCCTATAGATTTAGGTAGTGCATTGTCAAATGCTTCTTCAATAACGTAAAATACAGCAATCTCCTTATTGTCAAGAGATTGCAAAATTTGTCGATTTGCCGATTTGCGATGCATATTGGTTGGCGTAACATATAAAGCTACCTTGGAGTCCTTTCAACAAGAAGGATGTAAGGCTGATTGGTCGTACTGATTTGGGGAGTGGCTCTTTCCAACCCACTTCAGGAACTTATACCACCCTTGCTACCAACCAGATGGATGGTATGTAGTTCCACACCACGCTCCATACAATTTTATAAGAATAGGTAAAATCATTTCCAAACAATTTTGAATAAGAGCTGGATATATATCATCCTCTCCAGGAGATTTTTCGGCTATTTTCTAACGCTATAATTTGTGCAACCCACTTTGACTCTCAAGGAGTAGTATATGTATTTTTCTGACTTTATCAATAGATAGCGCTGCAGTTTTTTGGTAATAACATCACACATTGAACTATCGACAAATTCTGAAACAGCAATAGGACTTATAGAAAACGCATACTACACAGATACACAATTAGCGCGACATTAGCAAAGTTTTTTGTTTTTTTTTTAAATATGTATGTTATGTGGTTTTCATTTTCAGTAAGAGTAAAATAGCTCATATAGATTCAAAAACTTCGGCAGAAAGTATTCCCCCAAAGTAAAGTACGTTTTTGTACTGAAAAACAGTCTGTTTATAGTGAAATGAATAATAATTTAGGGCAGTGATTTTTCCCTACAAAATGAAAGACTCGAACACTATATTCTCACACTCGTGAAGTACGCCAACGTTAGATAAAGTTTGTTTATGTGTTATTAATCTTCCACGTCAACCAACTGAATCGCAATCTTATCTGAACATAGATAACAGGTACCACAATAGGTTAACATTCAACGCGATTTCAGACAGTCAGTGAATTTTGTTTCATTATTGTTCTGTTGTGAAATATTAATTTTTCCAAAATGATCAGGGAGAAAGAATTGAATATGAACATGCGATGTATCAAATATATGATTTTCGTCGCAAATTTCATGTTTGTGGTAAGAATGTGATTTTCACATAAGTCTTAGGGTGTATGCAATACGAAATTTACAATGATTGTGTTCAGTAGTTGGTATCTGATTTATTCATAGTTGAATCACTTGTTTAGATGAATAAAGAAAAATTGGAGTCGTGAAATTATTAGTAGTCCATGACTTTCTACATGTTTGCGGAAAAAATGAGGTTTTTATCTTCTGGGGCGTGATTCAGAGAATGATAAAATAATTGTTATTAGGGCTCAATCACTGAATCAACATACGTTTAAAAACATTCATTATTTTTTCGAAGTATTGATACCTATGTGTGAAGATTTTATTTTACGAATCACATCAGCAGTTAGATGGTACTCATATTCAGTGAGGTAGTTATACTTTCTGAAAGAGGGTATTCAAGGAAATACTTTTCGTGTGTGATTTGGTATTTTGAAATGAAAAACTGTTATTTCAACGAAATTTCATTGACGAATTTAAAAAATAACACAGGTGTTAGTAGACCAGTTTGCATTTGGTTAGTAGTTGAAATATGTTCCTATCTGTGAAATGATAGGTTCATGAAATTTTTGATTATCGATCATTTCTGTGAAGATCAAAGTGTTGCTCAAAAAATGAATGTTTCATTTAGAAACTGTTTACTTCTGATTATCACTGTAAAAAAATTTCGAATGTTGATAATGAAGTATCTATAAAAATCTTAACGAATACCTGATCTCATCAAGTGTTGCCTTATTTATAACCTCATGAAGATAGTGAAACGAAAATTAACAAATATTTAGTTGCATTTAGTAGCGCGAACATGAATCCTAATAATAATTATCACTATATCTCTAAACTAATAAGCTGTACTAATTTGCACAGTAAATTGAAATACTTAAGAAACCAGTACATTTTACTTATCTGCGTAGAAACAAAAAAGCTTTATCAGTAACATCGTGTGTTCTAAACACTGCGATAAAAATTATCGAAGTTCATTTTATTCTACTCTTTAGCGGTCATGCAAATTATGTTTATCGATTACATTTTTTTTATTGGTTTCGGATATATTGGGTTTTTTCTTTCGTTATTCAAGAAGATGATGGAAAACCAACGATTCATTCTCATTGTCACTGTTCAAGCCGTTCAATCCCTAGAAAAAGAGACGATAAGGAGTTTGCGTTAATGGCCATGTTACGATTGCGCACGGCTGATGTAAACCTCGAAGTAGGAATGGGTCAATTGAGGCTGAGCCTATGGCGAAAAGCGCTCACTGCGTAACTTCTGCTGCAGGCAACCAGTGATGCAATTGAACCCAGGTTTGTGTTTAATAAACCCTACAGAATACTAATAAAATAGAACACAGAGTCAGATGCTACAAATTCAATACACATATATACAGACGGCTCAAAAATCAAAGAAGCCCTATGATGTGGAGTGTACTCCAGATTACTAAGCCTAAGGATTAACTAGAAAATGGAAAAAAATACCAGCGTGGTTCAAACAGAACTGGCTGGTATCTCAATCGCCACAAAAGAAATAACTAGGAAAGGAATTCCTGGCAAGAACCTAACGCTCTACACTGACAGCAGACAAGCCCTATTAGTCTTGAATAGAGGTGGGTTGAAGGGCGCGACAGGAGTGAAGGTAATCGCATTACTAGCTCTTCAGACAAGGAAGCAGCTGGAGTAAGAATTTCAGAACACAGTGGCACCTACGGCTTGATGAGTTCGACAATTTCGGAATTAGCCAAACGTTACACCTATGCTCAATCCCTATAGAGATGGGATGAAATCAAAGGATACAATCTTGCCAGGATCACCCTGGGCGACCCTGGGAAGCTGGCGTCGAAGGAATATCTGGCGATGACCAGGAAAAATCTACGCTTGACATTAGGATTTCTGACTGGCCACTATCACTCAAAGAAACACCTCCAGTATATGGGGCTGGTGAAGACACCTTTATGCAGGATGTGTGAATGAGAAGATGAGACTGTCAGACATGTCCCATGCGAATGCCCTGAGTTATCGTCAATAAGAGAGTGCGTATTCGGCGAGTATTGGCCTACACGTTCCGATATAAAGGATATGTCTCCCAGTGACCTGTCCACCTTCCCGGAAAGGACAGGATGGAGGATGACCTAGGAGGACAACTCCTCGGAGGGATGTACAATGGGTCACGGGTGGCTGAGTGCTGTGGGCTCACACTCACCCTCACACTCACAGATACAGAATAGTGACAAAACTTCAAAGGAAAGAAAAATATAGATCAGACTTCTCTATTTCATGCTTTAAATTTTGTAGATAACCATAACAAGTGAATGATTGTATCTAGCATACAGGAAATTGGGAATATTTACACAATACATTCTACCATCCTAAAAATCACTGAAATCAAAATCGGATCACTCATTAGCCCTAAAATCACGGAGAACGTCATATTCGAATAAATGAAAGAGTTTATTAAGGAAGAAAGTTATACAAATTATGAAATTTTGACACAACAAAAATTAACTGGCGCTCCGAGGCGACTTCATTGATTCCAGTGGCACATTTAGTTTTTCGGCCACAGGGAAACCCGGAAAAAACCTGAAGCACCACATAATCTGAAGATCTTGATCTGCCAATGTCCTCTCTTTCATGAAACAAAATGTGGGGTATCTTTAGAGGGTCCAATAAATTCAAGATATCACCATAACACTCAGTGACACGTCTATCGTCAAACTTAAACCAGTCCTTTTCGTCTTTGACCAATGCGTAATGATGACCAGATTCAACGCCAGAACTACAGTGAACAATGACTGCATGAAAGTTATAATAATGGTCTGCTAGATTGAAGTGTTCATCTATTTCGAATCGTCGTAATAGTTTGGTTGTGTTATGTTTAAAGATGTATTAAGTGTAAAACGATGCGCTGTCATGGTAAAACAGAATTTTCTTTTTCTACAATTGTGACCGTTTCTTCGCAAGCTCTGCCTTAAGCCTGTCGAATTATGCAATGGTTTTTTCTTTTTGCTATTCGTATTGTTATCTGTCACTTCCAATTTGCTAGTTTCGATAGATGTCAACTAGCAAGTACCTACCATGATATATTTGGGTGTTGTAGGAGTAAATTTCTTCCAGCGAATCAATATTTCTAATGGTTGTATATCACAACTCATTGTAGTTTTAACGTTTACTATCTTCCTCTCTTATACCTTCATGAGAGATATCAATTTTATGATACATTGTTTGTATTATCTAATTTTGTCAGCCAGTAATATTTTTTCAACAAAAGATCAACCATTTCTTCACAAGAAGAGGCATTTATTATTCTGATTCCCCAAATATCAGCTTCTGAATGAAATGAGTATTTTAAACTACGGTAATACCCATTTGGAAAACTTCACAGAATGTTATTTGTATCACTACAATTTTTTGTGTTTAAAATAACTTTTTTTACATTTTCAGTTGGTTGGATTCCTGCTTATTTCTATCGGAACGACTATAAAAGCTATCTACAGTGACTTTGATGAATTCCTGATTGACCACTACTACAATGCATCAAAATTAGCTATTGCCGTTGGGATTATAATATTTATTGTCTCGTTGTTTGGATGTGTCGGTGCCCTGAAAGAAAGTGTTTGTCTCATGAATATGGTAAGTGATTTCATATAAATAATTTCAAGTGATATAGCGAAACATGTTATAGTAGATAAAAAAATTAGATACTTATAGAAGCGAATGATATCAAAATATTGTTCATTTCGGAATATCATGAAAAATAATGTCGAACATATAAATGTAGCTCTAAATCGATGTTAATAATGATTTTTTCGATTATCAATATTCTTCCCGTTCATTTGATGATACTGTAGATCTTGAAAATGAGTTGACGATGATATATGATCCGTGAAATTGAATTGTCTTATATGAAGAATACGTAATGAATTCATTGAATTTCTTATCAATCTCGTATTCGTAAACCAAATGAATATTTTTGAACAATGATGTGGAATATCACCTGAAGCAAATATGAAGTTGATAGGTACCTCATGATATGAATTTTAGAAAAAATCAAAAACCTCAGTTTTACATCCATGAGAAATCATATTCAACAATTTCAACAACATGTTTTTAGAAAAATTAGATATGTAAAGACTTCAATGAATCAAGTTCAGAATTTTGTAGAACTTTAGAAAAAAATAGATTATTGGTTGAACTCGAGTATTTTTAACGAAACTTGAAGCTATTAAGGAGTATATTTTTCGCGGCTATTCAAAACGACTCTACATTTTCTGAGGATACGTTAGCTTGGGTTAAGGTCTATTCAACTCTCCACCGCATCCCGCAAAGGTTTATTGTGGCTCACATCTATTCACACTCGACCAAATAAACCCAGCTTCCTAACGAAGCCGATTAGTTTGTATGGTGAGTAGACTTTCAGGTCAGATGGTAAGAGTACAGCTCTGCCAAACTCTAAATACCTGATTCGGTCCCCAGCGGAGCAGGCATAAAGTATATGCTTTGCTGTTTCATCATTTTCCAAACAGAGGAGACACACACTGTGTTCCGACAGTCCAAGTCTCTGCATATGATGATTCAAATGGCAGTGACCTGTAAGAAGGCCTGTTAGACATCGTAGTTCATCCGTACTGTAGTCCAACAACTGTTTGCCATCAAGCTTCGAAGAGTGAATCAACGCTTTGAAGTGAGCCAATCCTGGAAGATTCTGCCAGAAGTCCATAAATCTTCTTGCCATCCAGGTCTTCAATGTTTGTTTGACAAAAGCCTAAAGCCATGCGAATTACAGGTTCTGGTTCGATGAAGCTGCTTGCAGCACCCTCCTTTGCAATGGAGTCAGCAGTTTCATTGCCTTCCAGACCCAGAACAGCCAGGAATCCAGACCAAAAACAATCTATTGAGTCTTCTAATCGAGGAGAGTCGTTTTTGGCAATTTGCTACCAATTTAGACGTTGGACGTTGCTCGGTAGGAGCCAGGTACTTCCAACGGCACTTGACTGTCCGAGAATATTTTTATCGAGTTGTGTATGAGGTTGGATTTTTCCAATCTCTCCGCACACCTTTCAATAGCGTAAATTTCCGCTTGTAATAATGTCGCATAGATTCTTTAATGAATCAAACTCACTAGTTCAGTACAAATAATTACAAGAGTATGATAATTTGATAAAAAATGTAGAAATAAAATAGATTATTGGTTGAACTTAAGTATTCTTGAAGCTAGTACGGAGTATATTTTTCGCGACAAATACTCCACATCTTCTGGGCATACCAAATTGAATTGACTAGAATTCTTGATGGTTTTGCCTGCAAGGAGACTTG
>WOGO01002530.1:0-15668 GCA_015342085.1 Leptinotarsa defecta | reverse complement strand
AAGTTTGTGTTTATTTTTCAAACACCTTCGTTTGATAGGTAGGAATGTAGGTATAAACAAGTACATACTAGTAATATTAGTTATTTTGTTATTAGTTTATTATTAGTACCTATGTATTATGTATTACCAGTTGAATAGTAAAATAAATACATATAACGATAAATTAACTGTGGATTATTTCATTTACGTTGCGTTACGTGGCTTCCGTGTGGGTAGCTTGCTGTTTATTTCAAAATTAACAAAGTAGCTCAACACATTGAAGAGGTTGGCGACCACTGGTCTATAGTATCCATAATATGCAATGTAGTATTCAACACAGAATACTTAGACAATAAAATCAAAGATTTCAATTTTTAGACAATTTTTGGGTAATTCAACTGAACAAATCAGAAAATGTATTTTCAAACTCAGATTTTCCTTAGCAAAGGAACTTGTAAAGTGATATAACTTCCACTGTGCACACAATTATTATCCATCGTCATATGAAAATACGATTCAAATTCAAAAATTCAAACACATGATTAGGACAAATATTTGATAATCGGAGAAGTTTCACTGCCTAGACAATAAAATGCAAGCCGCGTCACTAAATCTGTTACTTATCAGCCTAGTTAAACAAATAACTATTTTGAAACCCAACTTGAATTTCGATTGAAATAATACCAATTTTGATGACTAAGAGGATGACCTTTTTATAAAAGTTCCTTCTGCAATAAATCATTCATTTGATTCCTTAGTTTGTATATTGATTATTTTTGTTTGTACGTGATTATTTTTCTGATTGATTCGGCCGTTACTTTGATGAAGATCCATAGTAGTTTCAAAAACGTGATTTATTTCTGTATTATTCATTTTTACGTTCTATAGATTTGATTGAACATTGAGAGAGTGAAAGTTTTATATTATAGTTTTTCAATTCTCAATGTTCGTTAATGGTCACTTGCACATTTAACTATATTTTAATTAAATGGCTATCATTGAGGTTTTGTTTTCGATTCCGGAAAAACTTATCCTATGCGAAGCCATCTATCAAAAAATGGTGGCACTAATAAGACATTCATTTCATTAAGTATTCTGTAAAAGTCGAATCAGAATATAGCGTCATCTGTAAGCAGGTGAAGGAAATCGAAATTCTATTCAAATGTTCAGTGGGAGTAAATTGATAAAAACATTCGAAACTAAGTCTATCCAGTCTATCCGTGTTAGCCTATCTCTTCCCTTTTTAATTAACCCTTGAAGTACTTGGCAAACGTACTGAAAGTTATTCAGTGAAGTAGGGAACCGATCTTATCCATTCGTCGTTCATGAATGCCCATTCAGGCCCTAGAAACATTATTAACACTTTTTGCAGTTCGCGATGTCGCGAGAACTTTTTTAATCATCAGATTCTTAATTACAAACCGAAAAAGAAAAAGTGGCTTCGTTATTAAAATGGTCTAATTTCAACTGTCTGGAAGTCGGGGTTATATGCAGCTTTAGACCTTGTGCAAGCCTCTCCGGAGATTTCACCCTCTGTACTCATCACGATATATACACATCCAACTTTCGAAATGGAAGCGGACAGGGTCATGCTTCTGTGATGTTTATTCTGTTCGGCGGTCCGACGAGTTGTTCTGAGCAAATATTCGCAAACAATAGTTTTGTTCATACAAAATGGATATACGCTCATGATCGAGTAGCTAAGGACTATTGCAATAAGAAAAACACGAAATGAAAATGGCAACATATCAAGATCTGTCTCGATTTTTATTATTGATACAGAATGAAAAATGAAATTTGATCAATAAAACTCAATTATATAATGTGTATAATGTGTTTCTCTTCTACAGATATTTTCATGAGAAATATTTATGAATCATCAACTAACAACTATTGACCACTCTCACTCAAATTATTTTTCATGGTTATCATTGTTACCACAGACTGATAGTTTCAATCACCGTAACAGTCGCTAGAATGTGCTTCTTTTCGATTTCAGATATTATATAACTACATAGTCAGGCATTTAAAAATAATTCATTTCTTGATTTAGATAAATCATTTTTTAGAAATAGTGGAAGATTTCTGAAATTGCCAGTGCTAGAAGCAAACGACCTGCATTTTTTTATAATCGTATGATTCGTATGAATTGTGAAAGTTTCCCTTTTGTTGAATGATAGAGTAGATAGTGTAGTTATAGGGGAGTTTTCCGAAGAGAAATAGCATTCTCTCAAAAATTACTGCAGTCCTCGTAGTTCTGGTTTCCTTTCAGTGGAAGAGCTTCATAGAGCAAGAGCCGAACTGATTCCTCTACGAAACCCTGCATTACTTGGAAAGATCGATTTCGAATTGAGAAATGCTTCTGATGCAGATTCTGTGGAACATGTTCTTCCTTACGAATCAGTAGACAGTTGTCTTGAAAATCTTGCGAAGAAAATTGAATTAGATAATTTAGAAAACCCTTCATACATAAATAGCACTTCACAAGTGTTGTTCATAACGAAGAATTTCAAGAAAGAGCTTTTAATGATGAACGAGAACGAGAATGTTTCCTACTTATTCACCGAACTCAAACACATGTTCATGCAGCTGCGGTTTCCTAAGAATGTATCATCTTTCCCACCAACCGATTTCCTGGAGTCTTTAAAGCCCACTGGATACTCGTTAGAACAACAAGAGGATTGTTCCGAATGCTTGGGGTTCTTGTTGAATACTCTTCGTGAACAGGAAAATTGCAGAATCAATACTCCTGACCGCTCTGGATTGGATGATTCCGTACAGTCTATCTAGTCTTGTGTTTGTAGATCTTTTGATGAAAAAATCTTCACCTGTTTACTTTGTAGTACATGTCTAAAAGGTAGCAAAAACATATGTGACTTTCTGGAACTTCAACTAGCGTTTCCTTTAATTGTTCCTTTTATTGTTAAATCATCTGAAAATAGAACTTTTAACGGGTGATGATCAACTGTATTGCTAAATATGTGCCAAACTAACTGACTATTATAAGAGACAATAAGTATAGCTGAGGCACCAGTCAATCTAATAATGACGATCTTCAAACATGACTCAACCTCTGACGGAAGCACCAAACTCTTACGAAAGTTTGAAATACGTGGACACTTCAATCTAGCAGACCACTAATAATCTTCATGCAGTCATTGTTCACTGTGGTTCTGGCGCATTATTATGCCAGAGGTTAAAGATGAAACGGACTGGTTTAAGTTTGATGATAGTCGTGGATATTGAGGACATTGGCAGATCAACATCTTCAGATGATGTGGTGCCACATTTTTTTCCGAGTTTTCTTGTAGCTGAAAAAGCAAATGCGCCACTGGAATCTATCAAGTCGCCCCGGAGCGCCAATTAATTTTTGTTGTTGTTTCATAATTTCATAATTTGTATTGCATTCGTATCTATTTTTATAAATTATATCGATCTGTATTTTCAAATATTTCTAACTTATAGAAACAAGTTACTGAAAAACTCAATATCTACCTTAATTTACTAGTAGGTACTAGCAGTTAGCATCAATGTAAATGATGAAGGCCTAATTAAAAACCAAGGGCAGAAGTGTGTATTTACAAAAATACACTTATATCTATAAGTTGTAATAAACGTACTAAACTTTATTCGAACTATGTATCTACTTTTCAGAATTTCAAATAATTAATAATTATCGAACTATCTATCATCTCATGCCAAGTAGTGACTGAACTACTTTCTAAACGAAAAATTGGCAGTTCAAGACATATAGAGAAATTAATTTTATATAAGTCAGTATGAGATAACTTATTTTCAAAAACAAATCGATGTTAGCAAAGAAAATGTGTATATCTGATTGATAGAGCTCGTACGTATGTGATCGTGCTCATTTTAATGAAATTACATTTTCTATGTAAACTTGTTTTGCAGAAATCCAATGCTTCTATTCGGGAACTTACTTAAAGAAAAAATCTGTTGGAATCTGTTTTTCCATTAATCATCTGTCGCCGCCTACGAACGATAACTCCCGAAAGTCGAAACTTGTGTGAGCTTAGGACTAATGAGGTCTTACCTTTTAAGGTGCGATTCCTAGCACGGGTTGGATGGTATCTCGTCTCGAATCATCGTTTCACCTGACAGTCGATTGAATGAGTAGAATATACCACTTACGTCAACCCAACCGCTACGGTCCCGTAAAAATAGTGTATTACAAATCGTCCATTAACTAGTACCAAAATTTCATGCAATATGCTTTAAAAATTCAATGTTATTTGTTGAAAGTAGAACTGAACCTTTTCTGGATGAGCTGCAGACAATGAATATTTATGATTAGCTTTTGAACACCGGCACTAATCTGTAATAATATTCAGACAATACCTAATTTGGACTTAATATTCAAATAAATGAATGTCCCGCATAGTTTTCGAAACGGTCTGAAGTTTCCTAAAGTATCTTTCCCACTATTAAATTCATAAATTATTGATACCTTTGAAAACAAAGATATATATTTCTCAACCCAATTGCTCATTCAGAAACGTAACGAGAATAATTCACGTATTGTGTTTCAAAGAGGTATTCATCATATAACGTGCTTCTTGTCGAGTATGTCGGGGGATATTAATATCTGAAAATACCATTTACGTATACTTATCAAAACAATTACTCAGCATTTTATGGCCATGGCATGTATCACGAAATGGATTCCTTGGAGTTGGATTGTGTGTAATCTTTATATGTTCGTTGGAAATCAAATTTTTGAATTGTTTATTGCAAAAAATTGTTCTCATTTTTTGTCATTTTCCTTCCTTTATTCTAAGGAATATGAATGTTTGTGTTTGTGTATGCCAGACAAATAAACTATTTTAATCTGGCATGTAATTACCATATTTAAGAGTATTACTCGAAAACTTGAAAACAATTGCTTGAAAAAGCAATATTAGCAAGTGACTATAATTAGGATTTACCCTTCTGAACTAGTATTTTCGCTGAATGATCCACATGCTTATTAATTATTTTCCTTCTCAATTCATGCCAGTGATTTAATGAATGATAGTATTCAATATTGACATCTGATAGTGGGTAAAACAGAATAAATTTTGCAAATTTGGATAAATTGTCGTTTGGAAAGTACCTCTCGAATGAAAGTATATGTGGAGACTTAGTTCCACTTGAACTTTAAACTATTTTTCATTCTTTGTTGATGGTATAATGAAGAAATATAAATAATAATCTATTTTATGTATACCTGTATATTCTAAAACTGTGATTTTTGAACTACTACTACTACATGTACTGCGTTCTAATTTAATTCCAAAAGAAATATAAATTCGAAAAGAAAATCATTGCCAGAATAAATTAATGCGATTTATATATTATATTGAAAAGGATATATTTTCTGGAGAGTTCAATTTTTGGGGAAAGAATGGTTATGGCTTTCTTCATCTCCATCTTGATGTGGGAATCTTCCAAAGAAAGGAAGACAGTAATTTATTTCAAAATATATTATTTACAAAAATGTGAAGATCATACAAGAAGTAACTTTCACACACAAACGGAAAGAAAAAGCCTTCTCGAAACAACTACTTTCATATAAATATTGAATTACACGACAGAAAAAATACTTTCGAAACAACTACATTTGTATGGACCTTGAATTATACAAAAAACACTTTTTCCTTTTCAGTTTGTACTTCAAATATTCGTTATGGAGTTTATTCAGATATCATTCACAGGATTGCAACACAATATAGTATACTAGCCACTTTCCCCGCTCCGCACGGGTGCAATGCTGATACTGAATATAAATTCACCAACCGGATGTTGATGTTATGGAGAAATGGTAATGAGAAGATACATTTGTTTAATGGATGCGTCTTTTTTCCCAGTGGCTGGCGCCCCAGTTGGAATATTTGAAAATCCTTCTTTATTGCACATCTACAACATAACAACGAACCTACGCACAATCTTTCAGCCTTCGAAAATATAGCGGTACGGAGAAACAATGATGAAAAAGTAATTTTCACAAGTGAACGAGCTTCTTTTACTCCCACGAGGGCGTCCCAGTTGGAATACTTGAAAATCCTGTCTTATTGCGCATCTAAGACCTAAGAAGCACCTATATACCAAATTTCAGCTTCCTAGGACTCACCAAAACGGAGAAACAGAAATGAATGAGTCAGTGTTAAGTGATTGACTTTCGCATTTATAAGTATAGATTACATGGAACATTGCCACCCTCAATGGCGGACATCGATGTTTCGGAATGAGACACTTCAGTACCAATCTGAATAACATTACTCAATTCATTCCTGAAATCACAATCTTATGTCACGAATGAGATGTCCTCGATGACAGTACGTAATGACATTCATTCGTTTATTTGATTCAATCTCAGCCAAAGGAATCTGGTTGTTTCAATTGAAAGGGATATATTTTTAGGAGAGACTAATTTTTGGAAAAAGAAGATTTTGGGTTTCTACTTCTCCATTTTCATACAAAAAAATGGGAATTTTACAAAGAAAGGAAGAAAGTAAATGATTTCAAAATAACCTCTGTACAAAGATGTGAAACAAAAGCCGTGAATTATACTTGTTACATTTTTGAATAACTTATTTCAAATGCATCACCCATCTTCAAACTATTCTATTGGATTGCTTGTGAAATCAACTTAAGTTAACTATTTCGACCAACTTCGAAATTGAAACTTTTTCTTCTTATTGTGAAACTCGTTTCTGTTTCATTTTGTGAATGTAATAATCCTTTGTCGAAAAGAGAATTACTTCGTCAAACGAAGTCCTGCAAAATTTGATGATTCGTGTCAAAGACCATATACAGTATTATTAGCTCAATCGAAGTAAACAGCCTTATTATTCGAACTGAAGTTTCGAATTTTGCTGCTCGAGAAACGACGATTTTTCGGCTGAACGCATCGAAACTCGAAATACAGTCGAATGATTAAAAGGCAGAATGACTGAGATTTAACAATCGACAAAGAAAATTTTATTTTACATTCGTTACACCGCGATTTCATAACTTTCGTCGAAGGGAAGTTATTAGCATTTCCTAAAGGTCAATCTACTGGAGCGTGTACTACGAGATTCATATCGGAAAGTTCAAACAATATAATCATCTTCGATTCATGGTACGTTATAGCAGGGCCGGCCCTAGAACTATTGAAGCCTCGGGCAAAACATAAACTTCGTCCAATTTTTCCTTAAAATAAATCTAAGAAAAATACAAAAACAAAATGAAATGAATGATTCCATTCGAAACTCAAACATGTGTAACTAGATTTATTACTTTTTATTTTGAGCTTTTTTAACAACGATTGAACTCGACTTGTCATTTTAGGTAACCAAGTTTTCTTAAAAAAATATTAGTGCTCATAGGAAAAAACTTGAATCGGGAGAGTTAAAAAATTTCTCACCCAAGAAATTGATCAACAGAAACAAGAAAAGGCGAAAGATTTTGAAAAAAAATGCAATTATTGAAAGAAACAGATCAAATATGAATTTTCAAAAAATGGACTTGAAACTACATCACAAATGAAATTTTTTCGATATATTATAATAAATATAAGTAATCTACAACGTATCAACTGTCACGTAATGAAGTGCTCAACGGGATAAACAAATTCAGTTTGGATGTTGAAAACTGGCATCCTAATGAATATTATTATAAATTGGCAGAAATATGAAATGGCCATCCAGGTTGACAGATCTGAATTTCTTGCAGGTCAACTCTCATGAAACTGAAATGTGTAACGAAACTTCCCGCTGAAGAAAAACACACAACATACGGTAAATTTGACCAAAAGTGTTAAATAATATTAGGAAATTATTATTATGACGGAAAGAATTTTGAATTTATAGTTGAAGTGTCCATACTGTATTTATAAATAAAACAATCATGAGTCGTATAATTTCAAATAAAATTCTCACTATTTTTGAATTTCATTAGAATTTCAAATGAGACCAGCTAAGGACCGTGCATCGCTGACATCGGAGATTTATATCTGAAAGTTCAAACAATGATCATCTTTGATTCATGCGATAACTTTGGACTTCGACAGAAAAAATGGAATTGCAGACCGAAGTTTATTTGTCAACAACTCGAAATTGATTGTTCGGCTAGTCAGAGAAACAAGAAGTAATGAATTACAATACGCCAACGTAGGGGAAACAGAGGATGGCTCGATAGCTTTACGGAAGTCGGGAACGATTCCACGAACTCTATTGAGACTAATAAATTTTATACCGGATTTTTTTTGTTTCCTTTCGTATAATGCATTTTACTGACAGACAATCACAAATATGTGGGTATTAGGGTATTCGCATTTATTTAGGTTTCATTATATACGTAGTTTCTTCAAACTTCTTTTCTTATCAGTGTTCTTTCCTTATAGCTTCGAACTGTGCTCCTCTATTCTTGATTTGCCAACTCCAGATGCGAAACAGGTTTGAATGTTGTACTCAGATACCTTCCGACAGTTCTCTGACTTAAGAAAGGAAATAGACTTGCAATTTCAATCATTTCTGCACCATTTCGTTCTAATTATTTTCTCTTCATCCACTGATGTTTCTCTGTGAGTTCTTTTAACCACTTTTTCTTCAATTGTTTACTAAAAATTAAGTATTCCACAATTATTTTACTTATTTACATCTCTCGCTCTTGTAAATATTTTGAACTAATTTCTGACAAGAAAAATCTATATATTGGCAGATAATTTCATAAAACGGATTGTATTGACATAACAAACTATTATACCATACAATTAAGTTTGAATAACTTCGTATGTTTGTAAGTACCCACATCATTTTGGATATTGTACCATAAAAATATATCTACAGTTACAGTAATCAGTTTTTCATAATGAAAGTTTTAAAATTACACTGTGAATCGTATTTTGCAAAAAAATTCAAATTGAATTGAAGTATTCTTCTTTTCAACTGATTGCCAACCCCTTCGAACGATATCTATCAAAAGTTGAAATTTAAGCGAGCCAAGTATTAACGGGGCCCTAATTTTCACTCAGAGTAAGTCTTTATACTTATTAGTTGTTTTCTTCACGACAGAATAATCTACCTTACTTGTTGGTTGTTATTAACTAAGTATAAGCCTTTCAAAACTATATCATCCATAAGAAACATAACATAACCGAAACAACATATTTTGTCTCACCTTTATACAGTCATCAGATTCTCGATTTCTGAAAATTAGGCGAACGGTATCATACTCGTATTTATTCAACATTAATAGACAACAGAAAATTCATCAATTATATTACTCTTTGAAGTCTTTTGTGTACTCGTATGTAATGAACTGGTTTCTCTCTCAGTAAACTCTGAAATTTTCCGCTCTATATAATTTCCAATTTCGTTTCAGCTTTCAGATTATTTTCGCAAAAACCCATTCTAAATAATATTCACCACCGACTCCGTAGTAGTTCTACGTGCAATTTAAAATTCAATATACTTTTATTACAGCTGATAAATTTGATATGGAATCCTTCTATTATGTTAGAAAAATTCAATATCACCGGAAAAGTGCAACAAAATCCCTCAAAATTGTGTTCGAGTCACAAGTCAATTCTTTCTTTTGTTTTCAGATATAGGGTCCGCAAAAAGCCGTCATATGTTGAACGTAAAACTCACATGTATGATGCGAACCCTCTGTTATTTGTCCTGAACTGTTATAGGAATTTTTCACCCCATGTGACCGAAGATATTTCTTTGCAAAAGGTCTGAATCGTATGTAGGACGACATCAAGTTGGGAAATCGAATGAAGGGAGAGTGTTTATAGTCTGGTTCACAAGTGCCAATTGGCAATTTTTGAGTTCATATTCATAGAAATTTGTGCCAAAGGTTTCATTAGATTCGTAAATTCCACAAACAAATAGTTCAACAGTTATACACGATTCAATTAAACAAAATGAGAAGAGTTCGTTTTTTGCAAATATTTCGAAAACTATTGAAGATCAAAATTTGGAAAAATCCATCGAAAGCCGGAATTTTACTGATACAATATATTTTCTTCCTGAACGGTATAGCAAGCGCCAAACGTGATGGCGAGCTATCGCGCAGGTATAGATTCTCCCAACTAAATTACTATTGGATTACGATAAGCCCCTTGCCAGTCACTGTCGTACCTACAATTAATTTTGATTGAGGTAGCAAATGGGATATAACTTCTCTGTAATTTCGTTTTATATTTACACATTCATATCAACAATTTGAAAGTAATTGACACTTCAAAAATTATTCCACGTGCCTGACTCTTGATGACTGGTTTTTTGTTAGACAATGACTTTTTATCAGACACAACACAAATTATTCAGACAATGTCAAACGCCAACAAAATTTGAGGACAAGTAATGATACGCCCCTGTACAAAGCATTTGTATGTTTCGCAAGAAATGAAGTGGGGGTTACATTGAAAATGAGTTTGTGCACATGGGGTCGAGTTCGCCATCACGTTTAGCGCTTGCTGAAGCACAAATTATTATTATTTCAGTTGAAAATATTTCAACTGGTTAAATATGAATAAGTATTTAAAAAAATTATTTCCTATAGAGTGGAATAAACCATAATGTGTCAGGTCTTTTTTTATGTAAATTCTCTAAATTACGCTTTTGGTAATTACCAATATTTAAGTTGAAACTTCACATAAAAACCTCGATAATTTTCAAAGCAGACGCCTGAGGTGCTTTTTTTTGTAGCTCTTTTTTGAAAGCTTTGTGAAAGAGCTCCACTGAAATTTTCAAATTAAAAGTTTTCCATTGTTTTGAGAACAATCTAAGATTTAAAAACTGAGATACATAAATACAGCATTGATTTATTTTCAATATTTTTGTTAAAAAAATTGATATAGACGAATGCATTGTTTACGGATTTTTGAAATTTCATTTATCAATACAAATAAATATTTTCAAGAAAAAAATTTTTACTAATTTTTTTTCATTGCTCAGATCAGCAGAAATGAAAATATAAAAAAATCTTTGATAACAATATTTCATAGCAAATATAAATTTAGCATTTAATTAGCAATGAGCATTTGTACTAATGTTTAGAATTCTGAAAAATTTATCCACACAAACTTGTAAACAATGAAAATGAAAAGTAAAATATACACTTCATCGATGAATAAAAAGCTGATTCAAAAAAATATATTTTTTCCATTTTTCCGGAATCGGTTTACGCGTGCGATAGTCGAACCACTCGTTTTTACTTGTATTTTTCTCGCCTAATGGAAATCATTTATATTTGTTCCACTGTTCAAGGAGATATGTTTTTCTTTAATGAATTTTCAGGTCTCCAAGGATCTATTTTTAATTTCTCAATGTCCGCAACAGTTTTTGAAAATCGAACTAGTTTTTTCAACTGTATTGTTTTCAACTTTGAACTATTTGTTAGCAAAATTCAGCTCAAATCGTTTATTACTATGAGTAAAATTACGACAAGGTGAATTCAAAAGTTGCGGAATGGGATTTGTGGACTAGACTAAAAATCGAAGGAGGGAGAGTGTTTACCGCAGATTTTTCGCAGCAATGCTTTTCTTTCGGAAGAGTTTCTGGAGTAGCTGAAATAATATTTAATCAAGGGCCGAACAATGATGCACTTTTGATGAATAATAGAGTACTTTTATTGTGCGCAGAGTAAATATTTGTATTCGTGCGAAATGACAATTAGGATTCTTCGTGAATATAACAGTAGGGTTCGTTACAAATGCTCAGTGTACTTATGAATAATGTGAACGGTGCTTTTCATCAGCATCAGCGTTATTCATTATTTCGTTGACTGAAACAATTATCAACAAAGCTCCGACAGTGATATTTCTTTCAATTGGCATTCTTTCATCGTTAGAACACCACGATAAACAATGATGACTATACGTCTTTCAAATCGAAGAGAAGAAAAACATAATTCAACGTTGAACGTCAATTACAAGTTGAAAACCATTATTGTTGTTGTTGTTTTTAAATCCTTCTCTAGCAAATGTAATACGTCGTCATCGTGAATGAAAATATTGCAAATGCAAATGTTTACTGGTCTTATATGAAAAAATACTTCTCTATTATTTTATGTCCCGGGAAAAAGTTCTTCCCATTTGATCAATATACGGTTTTGGGACAAGAACTACATGTCTGCTTGTATATCCTAATTTATCTGACACTGGAGTTTTTCCTTTTTTAAATAAATTTGCTCGAAATGATATTTGTTTATCAACTTATTGTTGAGCTGTGTCATCTTGGATATCTTCTGGACGTAAGGAAATATATATTGATGTTTGAATAAAATGTAAGTATTCATACAATTTAGAATTTATACATTTTTTCTGATGTAAACACAAGTGTTATAAGTCCTAGGAACATTATTACTTCAGTTTTCATGGAAAAGGCTCAACCAAGTTTTTTATTAAGTGTCACACGTTTGACATTTTCATATTCAGAATTCTGTGATTATATAGCATTCACTGACAGTTTATTAAGTGCAAAACTATTTCTCGTGTTTTTTGTCTTGATGCGTAGGTTTTTATGCCTGACTTTTTACAACTGAGGTAGACATCATTTAAATATTATGTTAGTGAATGTAATATCGGGGATGCAGAGTAAGTAAAAAAAAATTAACAATAATTTTCCATTTATCTTGGTTGGTTGGTTGGTAAGTGATAAACTTCTACATCGCTCAACCGATCGTGATGAAACTGTGATGTATAAGTAATGTTTCATAGAGAAGGTTTTTAGGCTATCAATTTTTCTGTAACTAGCACTGTTCTATAACGCTTCGCACGCCTTAGTTCGTTGATTCTGATTATGTAAAAACATTGGAACAGCAGCGATACAGCAACATAGTACTAGTACCATATAAGATTACATTTTCGTGAATGTTTCAATAGAAATATGAATTGCAAAACACATTTTGACTGAATAACCTTGATAGATACTGTTACTGATAAATATTATTTTTTCACAATATTCCTAAGCACTTTGCATTTAGATATCAAACTTTATTATATGAATCATTGATACATAATATGCTGAT
Source organism: Leptinotarsa defecta (assembly GCA_015342085.1). Taxonomy (NCBI): domain Eukaryota; kingdom Metazoa; phylum Arthropoda; class Insecta; order Coleoptera; family Chrysomelidae; genus Leptinotarsa; species Leptinotarsa defecta. Next base: position 2,666 of record WOGO01002530.1, on the reverse strand, counting down.
TATCAATATTTCATGAAAACAAGTTCAAATATAGGGGTGGTAATAATGAAATGTTATTAATTAATATACTTATAAATAACATCTTTTCCTAAAAGTAATTTTGTATTTTGATAGTTTTTTAAAAATCATTCTAATTAATTTTCATGATTACCTACTGTTACATAAAAAAAGTAGAATAATTTGATGTATCAGTCCAACTGATGAAGCTACCATGTAGCTAAACGTGTTTTAATGAAATTCATTTCCAAATAATTAAAAGTAATCAAAGTTTTGGCGAATCAATCGACATACATCATATAGACAAAATAATTCAATTACCGAAATGAAGGTGCAGCTTTTGGCAGAGCTGTTATTTTTTAGTGACAGTTTTCTTCGTATATATTTCATTTAAATCGAATAGTCATGATTTTGGTTTCCTACGAAATGGTTCTAATTTTGTTTGGTCTAGCAGAATCAGGTCTCCTTCAAATATATTGTCGAAGACCGATTCGAACTCACGATTTTAGATCATGAGTCGGGCACACTACAACTCCGCCAATTCACTGCTAGTACCTTTCATTATTCAAATTTTTCATCGAGTTGAATGAAAAAATACAATCACTCATAGTCTTCGTATTTCTGCGTTAATTCCACCTTCCGCTTTAATTTTACTGTGTAGTTTCTCAGCAGAGTACAATGTCTGATTCACAATAGGCCTCCCCGCTGAGATTCAACGTCCGATTAGATATGCTCCAGTCACAACATGTCGAAAATTGACTTCGTTAGCAACCTGCGGTGTCGAATACGTTTTTTTTAAATAAATGCGTGACAAATATTGATTAATTGCGAAAATTTTCAGCGTGGGTTGACCTAATTTGTATATTGTATGTACGTTTTGTGTTGAAAAGCTAATGATGGAGTATAATTAACACTGATTATTTTATTGGTGTGCGATGAGCGTGTCGTGAATTGATGACTATTATTTGTGTTTTTGTCCGAAAGGCATTTCAATATAGCGATTTGAAACCGTTCATTATAATCATTAAATTAAAAAAATATGTGAGACAGAAATGATTAAAACTCTCATTTAAAAACAAAATCGGTTCTGAAAAGATATCCTTGTAGCAAAAGGTGAATCTTAGAATGTTAATTTATTTTACAGTAGACTAAAATAAGCCTGAGATGAGCCAGTAACCAATTCTAGAATTTAAATAAAATACTAATAAGATAAACCTGATCAAGCTATTCAGGAGGCTATTTTTAGAAGAAGAGTGAGCCAGTGATTCAGGCTAATTCTGCAGCCTCCAGCCAGAGTGGAATGGTTTGAAACTCAAGCCATTGAAGAAGCTCACAAGAAACCTCGTGTCTGGTTGAGATACGTTGATGACACCTTCATAATATGGAACCTTGAAAATACTGAATTAGACGCCTCCTTGAAACACATCAAAAGCGTAAGACCTTCCATCACTTTCACATTGGAGAAGGACGTCCACAACGAATTGTCATTCTTAGATGTATTGGTGAAGAGGACCGACACTAAGTGGCAACATCTGTATACCATTCACACGGGATAGTATCTGAACTACCAATCTAACCACCATTAATCGACTAAAAGAGAAATCATCAAGACTCTATTAGATCGTGCTATAGGGCTCTGTAATACGAAGGAAGGTCTCGAGAAGGACCTAGACATCATCAAAAATGATCTTCAACGGAATGGCTACTCCAAAGCGATGGAGGAACAGACGCCGTCACAACCAGTACTTGCACTGAAAATTATCGAAAAGGATAAGAAGAATTGGGTCCAAGTACAATATCAGAACCTGTTCAGATCCGGAAAGACTATCCGTAGCAGCCTCACGAAAACCAGGCCACCAAACGCGGACTGCGATTTCAAGAATTGCATTTACTGGATACCCCTTGAGTGCGGAAAATCCTATATCTGTGAAACTAAGAGGTCATTGAAAATTCGCATTGCCGAGTACAAGAAACGTACACAGCAAGGAAAAACCAGCAAATTAGGAATACTAGAGCATGTTCTGACCCATCAACATAAAATCGAGTGGTCCCCAGCTGAGATCATACACAGGGAGGAATATTGGTTTACCAGGAAATTCAAAGAAGCCGCATACATGCTGTCCAAGAATGTATTCAGCCAAGCTAGCGTAGAGATACGCAACATATGAAAACCCATAATTAAGCGAAAAATAGCCAACTCCCGCCAAACAGTCATCTCCCAATGAACCGGTGAAGCGGAAAAAGGAAAGCGAAGATAGTTAAAGTACTCGAATGACCCATAAATAGTCATCTCTCGAAGGAATTAGTCCGGTCATCACCCGAAGACGACCGTGAATACTAACAATCGAAACGTCGTGAAGCTTGGAATCTTTTAAATTTTTATTTTTAATTTTTTTTCGATTTTTCTATTTTTACTTGTATTTTATTTCACTGTTATTTCATTAAAGGTTTTTTTGCTTAAAATACCTAATCGTTATTTTCAGCTATTCTTTTTCAATTCTTCTTTTTATTAGTTCTTTCAGGGATTTCAAATCATTTTATTTAATATCAGACAATGGAAGTCCGAACTAATGAAATTCATCATGAAACATTGTTAATCACCTTAAAACAAACATTGTCTTTATACGTGAATATATCTGCGGTACTTGCGAAGATCGAAGACATACGGT
>WOGO01002529.1:0-15669 GCA_015342085.1 Leptinotarsa defecta | reverse complement strand
GGTCTGGTGGTCGAGAAGGACTACATCAGGCTTATTAGCTTGTATGAGCCTGAGGGTGGGGAACGAATAGTTCCAATAAATTCGGCACTTCTCGTTCATTTTGGAAGTATTATCCTAAAAAGTTTCCCTGGAAAACACTGGCTCTAAAATATCCTGTATCTTCTTGCTGATCAAATTCAAAATCAAATAGCAAAGTAAACCGTTCCCTAAATGAGTATTATCCATGAAAGCCACGACAGTAATGGAAAGGTTCATCAAAGCCAAAACCAAAAGTTAATTTCATGCTGAAAACAGTAACGATAGAGAAAATTGAAAAAAACATTAATGAAAAAGCTTTCTCGAAATCTGACGTTTCATTTGTATCATTCACTGTCGAGAGTTCTATCAGTCTCAATTCGCTTCCATTAACTTTTTGCTCCACTTCATGGATCAAAGTCCAATTTCAGACTTCGTATCATTAACATCATTCCGTATACCTCGTTTCATTTTCTCTGTATCTCATAAATCATCGTCTTCATCAAGGGGCAACAACGAGGCATAACTCCTGTTGAAACGAGGAGGAAGAAGGTCTATTGTACTTATGAAATTCGTGTTTCTACTCGTCCTATTTCATTCACTATTTAATTTTCGTCGGGAAGGTTATAGCAAAACGGATGATTAAAATAGCGGTCGAAAGCTTTATGTGAGTGAAGTAGTCTAGACCAGTTTGCTTCCTCTTCTGTAGGTTCCAACTTCAATTTGATATGTTTGAACTGACGGTTGTAGGGGTTGGTACGGTATTTTTTGATTTTATTATGAAGAATCTTGATCGATATTGTTGCGTGTTGGTTTATAAAAGGACAAAACTAATTTGTTCGTGAAGTTATTGTGTTGAATAGTAATTACAGTTAGGTTAATGGAGGACATCATACATTTTTATAGGGAGTATAACAGAAAATTATGAGTTGCAGTCCTCGTGATTTTGTTTTCCTTTCAGTGTAAAAGCTTCATGAACCAAGAGCCGAATCGATCCCTCTACGAAACCCTTCATCACTTGGTAGGATCGATTGCAGCTTTTTTCATTATCCATTAATCAATACAAGGATGATACCTTACAGAAAATTGACATGATAAAAAATGATGTTAACGAAGATACTGTTTCTGACCATACTGATAGTAAGCATCTGGCTCTAAGTGATAAATTGCATTCTAAATGCCTAATAAATTTCAATAAACAAACTACGTGTCATCTTTGATTTAATGATATCTCGAATCACGGTAGTGTGAAATATGTGGCCTCAAATTAGTTTTCTCAGATTGGTGAGGGGCCTTGAAGTTGGATATTTAGTTGTTTATTTGGGTGCTTGTTCACTTATTTCTGTTCAATATACTTGTTTTCAGGCGAATAAATCTGTTCTCGAGTGACTTCGTATTGGGTGGTGTGTGAGTGTGAATTATATTCGATGGACATTTTTGACTAGTTTTCAGCTAGTACCATTATCCTTCCGTTATCCTACCGAAGGATTGGACTATGCTAGATCAATAAGTGACAGAAAATACCTACATCGAAAAAAAAAGCCGCAAAGATATTTTTACTTCTGCGCCTATACAAGGATTTGTATCATATTGTAACATATCGTCCAAAACACATACAACAAAAATGAATTAAAGAAAGCAGAGATTAACTCAGAACAATCATAGGGTTTTTATTAACAATACGGAGACTTTGGAGAGGATATGCAGCTCGTAGATGCACCATCTGGATGACGGAAAGAAGTATACTTACCTCAGGGGGGAATAACGCCACTAACAAGGGATAAAGCAGTGAAGAACTCTCTCCGCGGCAAGTATCAGCACAATCAGATCTGGTCATCGGAACTGTCGGGGACAAACAAAGTTGCTGCTAGTAATATGCTTGTCATTCCAGTCTTACTCTACTGGTTTAGAGTAGTGAAGTGGACTCAGGAGAAGCTGTATCAACACGACCCGAAAAATGATGAACGTCCACAGGAGTTTGTCCGTCCGTGTTACGTTTGTACTTCCCCCGACAACAGGAATATCGTGGACTTTTGAGTTTGGAGTATCTACCTAACACAATGTTACTGGATGGAGCCTCTGAAGTCGTCAGGAGTCGGGATCCCCTTTTCTGTATGAACCGCGATCATGGGAGAGCAAGAATTGGAGCATTTAAATATTGTTTTTGACACTGAAAGGAACGATCACAAGTCTGTCAGCGAGTAAGAACTCATACAACAATAGGCCAAGGGTCATGGAGTATCCTTGATCTTGGCCTATCAGAGCGCTCCTCGGAAACTGAGGGGTTCAACAAGCCCGCCAGGATGTCGTCTTCAACACCTTAGTCTACTGCGGTCACGTGATGGGTATAGACATACAGGGCCTCTGAGATCCTAATGTATTTGCTGTCAGCAGGTTCAGCATATATGGTTTCAGCCTTCATCCATCGATAAAAAACTGCTCTAAGATTGCTGTATAACTACCTATGCACTTTTACAGCATTGACGATACCCCGGTGTTACCCTTCGCTCCAGAGGATATTGAATCTGTTGTGAGGAACGGGAAGTGCCGAATTCTAAAGAACTCTCTTTCATCTCCTGGGCCTGACCTGACCAGCGCAAACTGACGTTGGAAGTAATAATAATATTAGTGATAATGAACGATTTTATTGGTAGAAATAAACTGAAATAAGAATAGCGCAGGAGAATAGGACCTACCAGGAAATAGAGTTAGAACTGGCTCCCATCCGAAGACGGATAGGACAAGTGCTTTCTTCACTCAACAAACTGAACTGAACTATTACAGTGTATGACAACTCAATCTATTACAATCAAACAAGCAAATTTACATGTTATTGAAGACTACGGTGAACTTAATCCTTTCTGAAGTTTCAACATAGCATAATAACAAATTTCGGATTACAACTATCGAAAATTCACAGTGATATTTCACTTGAATTCAGTTTGGATTTGTAAGAAGGAATCGACATATGTTTTCGTTATAGATCCTAGTTATGTTATAAGCAAGTCTCTTTCATCAAAATGTAGTTGTCAATCGCCCTAAAGATGTTTATTATATGTTTGAAAATATGTTTTTTTCCAATAACCAACTATCGCACCCCTACGAATGACAACCCACAGAAGTCAAAACTTGTGCAAGCTAAGGACTAACGAAGTCCTAACTTTCAACGTGTAATTCCTAACACGGGTTGGACGATAGCAAGTGGTAATCGATAGTTTAGCCTGCGGCTTGAACCACCGACTCACACATTGGTCGATTTAGAGAGTGAACAAAGCACTTACGTCGAACCGTCCGGCTTCTGACCTACCGGTAATATTCAAAAGGATGTTAAAATCTGAATATCAACTGACACTTGGGAATAATACTATTCAAATGTAGGTGTATCAGAGTCTAGGTGTATACCGTTCATTTCTAAGCAACATGAACGGTTTGTCAACTGAAATATAAGGCAAGCATCCTACAAACGAGTGTTTTAAGGAGACGTAATAAATAGATAAGTTAGGTGTATTATATCTGGGAAAAATATGTTATTATTTCATGATAACAAAAAATAGAACAGGCTTTCATAAAAAATGATGAATAATGATGAATTTTTGGTAGGTCGTATAATACGTGTCAAAAATGTATGACTTTCTCAGTCCTGAAGTATAAAATAAATTCCATCTGTATGTCATTAATGTAGATAGTATACGCTAAAATATTGGAAAAGTGAAAAAATAGCCCAAATTTAGGAGTAATTTACCAAAAGCACTTGTACAGCTTCCATAGGGTTCAAGATGTATGGCTAATCATCTATCATGTACGGCATTACCAAGTAAATACTCGTTGCAGATATTAAAAACCAATGTCATAAAAGCCGTTCAGCCGCATATCTGTCAGCAGTAAGCAATGTCGACCAACATAGTAACAATGTGGACCAATCTGAATGACCAATCAGGAGTGAACATTCGCAGAGACACCACGCCCTCGCTCCCATCATCATCCCCACCACCATCTGAAATTATAAATTCGAGTATAAACGGAGCTCGCCGTTGAGTCGTTGTTGAGACTTCGAGATATAATTTTCATCCTCAGGGTGAACACACATATAACCCCTGTAGCACGTGAAACGTTAGGTCCACATGTAGTTCTCTTCAATCGTGACTCTGATCGTGGAAGCCCTTGTTCTTATACTATCTGAATCAATGAAAGCAGTACTCAGAAAATTATCCATTTTAAGAAATATCAGATGAACGAAAGCTCATATTGACTGATTTCAGCGTTTCCATCCCAAACTGACTTCGGTAAACTCAAGACAGGCCTGAATAACACCCGAAGAAAGAGTAATTCTGAGCGAACGAAATAATGACTTCCTGTGCTTTCACATTCATCCAGGCATACTCTGGAAAATGCCACCAGTCGCTTCAAAACGAGTCCAGGTGGCAGTAAAATGTCTACTTATTATCACATAAAACGACAGTGACAAAGTACGAAAGCGACTTTAATTTCATTTGGAAAACGTTAAAAGAGCCAACAACATGGAACGGTTTTGCACACTTGCTGCCAACCCTCAAATTTGAAATGGGAAGTTTCAAATCGAATGTGACTAGCGATTCATGTATTTGATCATTCAAAATTGGAAAGCAGGGTGTAACTCATAATTTTTTTGACATTTTTTGTTATTTGCTTCCGGAATTCGGTTGGATGCATGAATTCGAAAATGCTTTTTGAAGCGCAAAACCACGAATGAAAATGTTCGAAATCAGAGTGTCATGTATTTTACAAAAATTGGAAATTTGGAAGTTTGTACGGTTGTATGATTGATGGGATCAGCCTAAAAAAAAGACAAGAGCTTGTCTAGTTGATTCAGGAGATGCTGGGCAGCTGATCCATGTGGCATTGTAAAAATGGAAGAATCTTCCCACAAAAACTATAGACAGTTCAATAAAATAATAATGGAATGGAGTAGCCGCAAAAATCACCGGGAAAGTCAAATTATCTGAAGGAACAATTCGTTCAGTTCAATCTCAACTCCCTACACTGTAGGTTAATGGAATGACACCTATCAGAAAACAGCTACTTCCCTGACTAATACCACGAAGGGCGTTGGATTATATTCGACAGGTGTCAGTGCACGATTCTTCACTGAAGTTATTCCTGCATATGCTGTTCGCGATGAAACTGTCGCAATATATTTTCAATCATTGGAACACACTTGTGGACCGGTTTCGAGCTGATATGTGTCAGTCCATTAACCTACAGTATAGGAAGTTGAGACTGACCTGAATTAATTGTTCTTTTAGATGATTGGCCGCGGTGGTAGTGCTCACGAACGGAAAGCCGTGGGTTCGATCTGGTTGAAGCTGGGATGATTCTGCAACCGTGTTAGGAATCACACGTTAAAAGGTAAGATCTCGTTAGTCCTTAGCTCGCACAAGTTTCTCAACTTCTGAGAGTTGGCTTTCGTATGGGGGCGACAGCTGATTAACGGAAAAACAGATTTTTTTTTTAAACAGACAGGAAATCGAAGCTTTGTGATGTTACAGAGGGGGATTCCATCAGTGTTTAAAAGCAGTATGATGGATTGTATTAAGTATTGGATAAAACATTTTGTTTCACCTTTTTAAATTTATATTTTATCTTGTGTACATAATTAAGGAAAAATAAATCATTCATAAGTTTGGGTTACATATAGTCTCATGGATATTAAAAACAATTTTTTAAATTCTTCATTACTCTTACTCAAAAAAAAGGTTTGCATCTACCAATTCCCTTTGCAATTTTCAACCAAGTTATCATTAAAGATGATTTTAGCTAACGATGCCAATCAGTTTGACGAAACTTACTGAAAGAATGAGTCCCAATGATTTCAATGTTTTCTAGAAATGATTTTTGTTATATTTATTTTAGTGAAAGGTCCTTCAAATGAAAATTAATGTGAAACATCTCTTTCTAGACAGGTATTCAGGCGAACCAGCAGCTATTTGGTTACAATTTCAGACAGCAGCAGGCACAGTAACGTCTTTATACAGAGGTATGGCCAGCGATTAACATTATTGAAAAAATATTTTGACCGGTTCAATATCCTAAACCTAGGAAGTCCAATTGAGATGATCCAAATTTTATTATTCGATATTGTAAAATATGATCAAACTTTTTTCTATTTATAGGAATGAAAATTCAAAATCCGATCATCTGTACTTACCTAAATAAGCTAAAACAGTGAAAATCACAACTTCTCAAAACAATCGATCAGAAAATTGACTTATTTTGCTATCATGATAGTGATATGAGGTTTGTTCTTGTTCTACAAAATTCAGGTTCTAGGACGTCAGGATCATGCGGAGTTGATGTAGTGCGTTCTGGATTCTTGAGGATATTTTTGGATTGATGAATCCTCTGTTCTGATTTAAATGATCCAAAACTGCCCATCACGAATTGTTCTTGCTCTCGAGGTAAAATAAATGACGACTATTCTCGTTACGCATGCGTATTCATGTGGAAACTTGTTTCAGTTGGTTTCTACGAATATTTTTTTTATTTATTTAATTTTGTTAGTTGGTGTTTGAGGTTAGGTAACATTTGAACTGGATTGTGAACTACAACGATACACTACAAACTGAAATGTACACGATTAACAGTATTTTATCATCTTCATCATTATAATCCTCATTTTCTGACGATGAGGAACCAATTTTTCTAATTGTAAGTGCCGCGGAAATTTCGGTGTATGTAGTTCATATCACTCTATAAGTACTAGTATTTTCTCTCTACTGAAAAAGTACTCTACATTTTTATCTTCAGAGGATCAAAAATTCCGAGAATTGGAAACCCTCTGAAAGATATTTCATTATTAATAATATAATTTTCATTTTCTCTTGATTTTTATTTGCCATGGTTGCAAAAGTGATGAAGAAAATGAAAAAATGAGCAACACTGAAGTGTTTTACGTTTTCATTTAAATGTGAACTCCCAAGAAACTTTTTAATGACAGATAGATAGAGATAGATAATGACGATAGATGGCGCAAAATGCGTTCTGGTTTAACCAAGTGTCCGAGATTATCTCGGACTGTTTGGAATTTTGTGCTTCATCATGTTCTGTACAATTTCCAAACATTTTCGGATATTAGAACCCGAACAAACCCAAACAAAATACTATATTTGTCTAATACCTACTTTTTTGTCAGGTGGCTTTGTCAAATCAAAAACAGTTGAGAACCTCGAATTAGTATCTTTATGCCCATATTTTCGAGGAACTTCTATTTTTTATTTGGAGAATTTTTAAAGCTACCTATATATTCGATATAATTTAAAATCCAATGACGGTCATTTCAAAACACTTCATATCATGGTATTTTTTTCCAAATGGTAGAAGAAAAATAAATGAATTAGAGATTTCAACATTAGAAAAAGGGTTCTTTGTCAACGGGTCGTGAAACTATATAACAAATTATCTGTAGACTTGGGAAAAGTAAAAAATATATTTTGGAAGGAAGGATTTAAAAAAACCTGAAATTCATAGACAGATACACTATTTGCAAATTATAACTGAGTAGATTTTTTTGTGTCATCTTTATTACTATTATCTATATTACTGAATTTTATTAACATTATTCCATTCCAAAGAAAAGGGTTTGATGATATATAGTTGATCGGGAAATTTATGCAAAATTTTCAACTTTCTCATTTTAACTTTTAGATAGAAGATGAAGTAAATTGATATTTCAAAACTATAAAGCAGTTTATTTTTTTATCTTGCCAAGTAAACAAGATTGACTTACAGTTCTCTTTATACAGTTAGTTATTCAGTCATTCTTGTCAGTCTTGTCACATTTTTAAATATTATAAATTTATTTTTGAAAACAGACGTTTGCAAAGTTTTCCTAAATTTTTATCTCATTTCATAATTAAATTTTTTTTGTCTCAGACTCTTGTGATAGTCTCAGAAAAACAAATGAACTAGCAAAACAAAGTGGTTACCAAAAGCGAAATAGTGAACTTTTCAATTGGGCCAAAAGGAGAAGACGGTTAATCAGAAGGGAGGATCTTTTGGCGTATCTTGCAGGAAAACACCCTCCACCACCATCAAGACAAATTCACCATCATCACAATCACCACAGGTGAGTATTTATATTCCTGTGGTACAAGGGTGGTACTTTGAAATATAGACAATAACTAGTACCTATAAGAGGTCCATTTCTATCACGAGGTCTGTTCAAAAAATAAGGTGAGTTTTAATTTTTCTCAAGAAAATATTTATTCATTCATCAATTTCTATTTTGTACCCTCTTGTACCCACTTGTACCAGCGTTTCTTCAATCCTCGAAGCAGTTCTGATATGCACTTTTTGGTATGTCCTTGAGCTCTCTCAATGATTCGGTTTTTATTTCCTCAATCGTCGCAAAACCCCGTCATTTCATGGGTCTCCTCAATCTTGGTAACAGAAAAAATTCGCAGGAGGCCAAATCTGGTGAATACGCTGACTGAGGCATGATCAAGGTGTTGTTTTTTGGCCAAAAATTAACGAACAAGCAATGATTAGTGAGCAGCTGCATTATTGTGATGTAAAAGTCTTGAATTGCTTTTCCACAATATCGGACGTATTCTTCGTATTGCTCCTCGCAAGAGGCGCATAACTTCAAGATAATACTCCTTATTGACCGTATGACCATGTGGCAACACCTGATGCACCATGTCTCTGGTCTTGGCTCTGCTGGGCTCTTCCATTGGGACAATTGGACTTTGGATTCGATGTCATAACCATATACTCATGGTTCGTCACCAGTTATGACCCTTTTAGGCAAATCTGAATCGCCGAGCAATTCCTGCGACACTTTTTTGGCCAAGATGGAATGGAGTTTCGTCAGAGGAACGTTTTATTGGCTTTGGGGTCCCACATGGTTCCGTTTTAGTGCCGATGTTGTTTCTCATTTGTGTCAATGACTTAGACCGTGTTGATATAAGTGGTAAATTCACAAGTTTGGCTGAAGACACCCCTATTCCTGGCATAGCAATACTGCCTCAAATTTACTTGATCAAATCATTGTCGACATAAGAAGGGTGAGGGAGTGGTGTGAATCCAATCTTTTATCATTCATCATCGACTAAACAAATGCGGTCACGTTTAGATGTAACATAGAGGAAGATGTAACAAAAATGTAATGTAAAATGTAACTTTTATGCCTCTCACCATCAAATTAAACATGCTAAATAGCAGAAACTGCGAATATATGTTCGAGACGAGTGTACCAACACAAAAAAATCGCTAATCGAATGTAAGTAGCCCGCGAAATTTGAACAATCTCCCTATTTTTTTAACAGAACTTGAATTTAGTTTCATTATTTTTTAGTGGAAATCACATCTGAGTTCACCTCCGAAAATGAAATACGGATTTTTTTTAAAATGGTTCATTCAAAATTCCAAATGCTTTCATTGAATATCTTGCATGCATTTGCCTTATAATTCTATTGATTCCTCATGCATTTTGCACCACCTGCCGTTATGGTTCTTTTCATATCATCCATCTACCTGCCTTTTAATTACAAAGTACTCTTACTATATTGTTGTGAAGTCTGATAGAAGGGAGGTCAGTGGTGCTTACCACCTGGAGTACATTTTTTCATTCAATTTATACTCACCTCAGTTCTTTTGAATCCTTAGATGTTATATTAGTACAGGAAAAGTAGATGAAAAACAGAAAAAAATCTGCAATTGACCAGCTTTTATGATATTGATTCAAAGTAGAAGGATAGGAATAAGACGTATTCAAATGAATTGGAAGGGGATGATAAAAAAACTTGGAACAATAGCTGTAATTGTCCGATAGTAAATCCATTGATAGGACAATAATACATTGGGAAAACTACCTTGAAATGTGTGAAATATTTGTTATCTTTACCTCTTTTGCAAATCACCATCTTATTTTCTTTGCAATTATTCAAAGAACTGTGGAGAATACAAAATATTTTCAAGCATGATTCACATAAGAAATAAAACTAACCAACTGTTTCAACTACAAAATCACCTTTTACAGTAATGAGTCTCTTCATAATTTTATGAATGAGGTGAAATTGAAATATATTTCAGAAAGTAGATCTTGAAACCACTAATTTTTTAAAATAAATTCTACCAGAATAAGAAATTAATAAACTTTTGAAAACAAAAAGAGTAGGACCTAATCAAAAAATTATAAAATTCTATACAAGGATCCATATAAAAGTTTTCAAAAATAAAATCCGTAATACTTATATGAACCAGAACTAACTATAGTATAAAATGAAATGAGAAGAGACCTGCTCTTCTCTCTCAGAGATGGCGCTGTAAAAATTCTTATCTCTAATATTTTTTATTCCTTGGATTAGTAGCTTTTAAAATATATTTGTCTAATAGCGTTTTGAATTTTTATACTAATGGTCTTTATGCGAAGCCAGTATATTATTTTCAAGCTAAAACTCTTATTGTATAACTTTCACTGGTGGCACCATCTCGAGTACAGCAGGACAAGTATAGTAACTAATTTTGTATCCTTTTGTCATATTTTCAAATTCTGTTGAATTCAAATTATTTCATATTTGGCACAATTCAAAATGTGAATGTTGGCCCATACACAGTGATGCAAAACTACCATATTTGATTATGCACCCACGCAGATTTGAGAATGTGTATTATTAAACATATAAAGGGCATAGCATTTGGTTCCCTGGTTGAATTCGATTTTGCGTGGCATACGTCGCACAAACCTGTTTTTGAGTGTTTGACAATGCTGGATGTTAGTTCCAGATCGTGGTTCAACTGCACTACAAATCAAGAAGGTCATATCTATATTTTGTGAAAAATCATTTCAAACATGTTTTGCATGTTGTAGAAGATTAAACTGAAACTTTTAGTTTAATCTTCCTCTCGAAGATGATCACTTGGTGATCGAAACACGTGCCGAGATATTAAAATAACGTTTTGATGTTGCGATAAAACTCCAGTAATAATCATTTATTGGTCTTTGGGTCGAATTATTGATAATAGACAAGTCAGACAATTAGGTATACTTAGATGCTAGAGTAAGTCGAATGATAAAATAACTGCATAATAGTAACGAAATGTAGAACTAATAATAATAATGAATAATTGCTGTGGAGATGGTGTTGTTATTGAAAATAGATTTGGACAATTGATAACTACACACATCGGAAAAGTCTAGGGATATTTTTAAAAATGGCAATAATTTTTTTTAGATTGCTTTAGGGAAAAAAAGTTGACGGGTAATTATTAAACGAATGTAACTTACAGGGTGGTCGAGTGTACCAATTTAATCGAAATTAAACGACCTCATGCATTTATTTTTATGATATTTAGTATGTTATAAAAATATCCCTAGACTTTTCCGATGTGTATAGTTAACATTAGCCTTTAACCATGTATCTCACAAGCGTCACATATTTTTGCAATTGACTCAATTTGATTATCTATCCAGTGTAACCATCAATATGAACGTGCTAATAGACCCTTCATTTTGACAATTCCTGTGTGTGAACCATGGAGTTCCTTCAAAATACTCTCCCTATATTTTTTTGGTACGATCAAACGATATCCTCATATTAAATAGTTTTGGTTGATGAAAATCTCATTTCTTCTAATAAAAAATGGGATGAGTTCTTTCAAAGGCCATCGATCTGGTTAACCATTTTGCACATGAAAAAGATATTTTATCTAAAATAGGATCGATATTTGTACTTTGATACCCTTAAAATTTATTTTATAATCTGATTCTTCCAAATACCTATATCATTAAGAATATCATTAATTTCTGGGAAAAAAAGTTTTTGGCCTTCTACTTCTCCCTTTCCAAAGAAAGGAAGAAAGCAATCAGTTTCAAAAATTAACTCGTAATTACAAACGAATTGAATTTTTTTCCTATAATGTATTTGCTACTTAAGAACCGATTAGGCAAGTGTCTTACGGCAAAACATCGGATGTCTAGCAGCGAGGATGACAGTGTTCCATGTAAGTGAAACTTTACTCCTTTCCTTAATTATATTGTGTAGGAATCCTGTGAGTGATATCTGATTCGATTCCATACGAATATTTGGAATAAAAACGGTGTTTTTCGTATAATTTAGCGTTCATACAAAAGTATTTGTTTCGAAAGTATTTTTCTTTCGTTTTATATGTTTATATGAAAATAGCTGTTTCGGTAGGATTTTTTCTTCCAGTTTGTTCCTTTGCACGATCTACACATCTTTGTATTGAGTTAATTTTTGAAACTGGGAAATTATCACATTTCTGTATCAAAATGGAGAAGTAGAAGGTCAAAAAATTTCTTTCCCAGATTATCATCTTGTTCTTCACAATTTATAAGGAGCTAGACAAAAAATCTGCTGTATTATCAATAGATTTCACATATTCAAAACTGGATAAAATATGGCCCATCTTTGCAGGCGGTTTGCTGCTGTGAATATTTCAATTCAGCAGAATTAAGCAAACGTGAGGCAAATTATATAGTTATCTCCTTATTTTTACTATAAGTGTGACTGATTGTTGCGCCGAGTGCAAATTGGGACGCATCAACTGTCAGTTTGACAGCCCGATCAGGGCTGTCAAAATTGCAGACGAGCAATTTTTTTGCTCTTTCGAATACAATTTCGCATTCTTCTGACCAAATCCACTTGGTTTCTCTTTTTAATAAACTGTACAACGCCCTAAGCTTATCTGAAATATTGGGTAGAAATTTGCAGTAAAAGTTCAACATACTCAAAACAGATTTGAGTTCAGTTATGTTTTTTGGAATCGGAATAACAACACTCTGTTACCTACTTGGTAGGTAACGGAGTTGTTGATTTAAAAAAATGTTTCTTTCTTCACTCTTAATCCACATTCTCGTAACCGATGGAAAACTTTATCCAAATATTCAAAATGTTTTTGATCATTTCTTCCGGTTACGAGAATATCGTTCAGAAGACTCCAGGCATATTCTGGAACATTTGATCTACTATTTTCGGGAAAATAGCAGGCGCGCTGACAATGCCATGCGGAAGTCGGGTATATGAAAAACCCTTATGTGTAGCTATGTTGACCAATTGCTGACAATTTCTTCAGACAAAACTATTTGCTGATATACACTCAGATCTATATTCGAAAACTTCTCACCTCCCTGCAGTTGTAAAAATAAAAACTCTATGTACGGCCAAGAAAGTGTTGAACAATCAGATGAGGATTTAAAGTAATTTTGAAGTCGCCACACAGTCCTAATTCCCCATTTGATTTAAGAATCGTTACAATAAATGTTACCCATTTCGAGAATTCAGCGGGAACCAACACTTTTTTTTAAATGAACTTATCAATTTCCTTTTCAATTTTCAACTTTAAAACAAATAGTACAGCTCGGGCTTAAATTAACTGCAAATTAAATGAAAGTCCCTAGTTTATTTTCAAAAAATTCATAATATTTCAAAAGGTTTTATATAATCTTCAGTTCTTTTTTCTTTTATGTTGCTTCATCCTTCATAAATTCATATAGGGTAAGCAGGGGTAATGGCGTTCACTTAAGGAAAACGTGGTTTATTTTTTAAATTATTTAATACAAATCAAAATTGAGAAAAGTATCAAAGTCTTCAACTATCGAGTAACATACAATTCAACAATAAAAGAATAAATCTATGACTTACTACTAGTAGGAAAACATTAAAAAAAAACATGTTTGAGCGTCATTCCCACGCACTTTGGGTAATGCAGCTCAGGGAACGGGGTAACAACGCTGACACATTTTGTTTAGGAATATAATTGGTAAGACACATTTTAATTAAACAAATATTAATGAGATCAACCTTATACAATGAAAGTTAAGTCTACAATTACAAACTAGTATCAATTATCCTCATTTGGACTCAATATTAGTATATTTCAATTCAACAAATATAGTAAACTCTTCAAAATTGAATAAACACCAATTATTATAACATAGTATAAAATAATGATGAAAATTAGAGGTAAAACAGATTAGTGAACACATAAATCACATATATATCCACCCTGAACATATAGCGTGAGCCCACATTGCACAGTTGGTGCAGCGATACCACAGCTCGTTATTTTTTCCAAATTCTTCGCAGATATTACATTTGTTATAATTTTCGTCGTCCACATGCATTTCGTCATCACTGTCATCATCGCAAAGCTGTTCTTCATCTTCAGTCTCTGAAGAACTTTCTTGTCAAATTTTTCTCTTGTAAGATTTTTGTTTGATTTGTTTGTTCTTCTTTTCTTTGACACCTTTCTTTGGTTTTGATTTATCATCTTTTTCAGTCTTCTTGAGTTTTCCCAGTTTTTTCTTTTCTTTATCCTCTAAAATAGTTTTCATAGGAGTCGCAGTTAATACAGTAGCATGTTGTTTTCGTTTTCTTTGAGCTGGCTTGGAAGATGGTGCAATGTTGGTGTTGTTGCTATAGAATCAAATGATTTCGTAGTTCTTTGTTCATCAACAAGTTTTTTGTTACAAGGACCAGCTGAAACAGATTCAGAGCATTGGTCCTTATTTGATGATCCTGGTAATGGAGATGCATGTCCCGAAATTATTGCCATATCAACAGATTGAACATCTTCAAAATTCTGAACGTTTGGGTCTTGGTTTCCAGCAATTTTTTCCGATTCTTGTAACATCAATGACGCTGCCAGAAAGTCTTGATCAGTGAAAATATTTGGGTTCAATGGGAAAATTCCTGTGGCTCGAAATCCAGATTCTGCTTTACTAATATTAGCAACTTGTGCGTAAGCTTTATTGAAAACACCTGCAACGGCGTATGGGGTTATTTTAGACATTAAATGTGTCTTCATGTACCTGTTGCATTCATTGCGATAAGCAGCTTTCAACGGCCCATAAAAAGACACATCTAGCGGCTGCGTTCTGTGGGAACTGTGTGGTGGAATGGAAAGCATGGTAATGTGGTTTTCCTTGCAAAAATCAAAAGCTTGAAGGGAAATGTGACTGCTGTGATTGTCTAGAATTACCAGCACAGGTGATTCTTGGGTAGTCTTAGCGAATGCAGCAAAATGTTTGAGCCAAGTGATAAATAGGTCTTCGTTAATCCAGCTATTTTTAGAGTGGGTGTATATTGCACCAACTGGTCCATCTTTTTTAATAAAGGCGTCATTCTCCGTCTGGCAATAATAAATATAGGCGGTATAAAGTTACCAGCTGCACTCATAGCACATATAACCGTAATATTGCTTTCTCGTTCACCGCTTGTAACTGATCCTACTCGTCTTTGTCCTTTTTCGGCGAGCACTTTTCCTGGGTCTGTTACCGTGGTGATACCAGTTTCGTCATAATTGTATATATTGTTGGGAATAAATTTATATTTCTTCATTAAGTCGCCAAGTTTATCATAAAAATGTGTTATTTCTTCTTTGCTAAAAGCAGAAATTCTATTTAAGCTTGTTCCTTTAGCTTTGCGTACGGTAACTGAAGGATTGCGTCTCATAAAGGTGTGTACCCAATCCAATCGTGCTGTTTTACTGTTTTGATCGAAATTGTTTTTGATATTGTTGAGCTCAGGGGGCTGGTTGGTACACTGTACCAACCAGCCCCTTGCAGTTTGTACCAACCATCCCCAATGCATTTTTTACGTTAGAAATGTCAAAACTAAATGTTAAAACATTATAAATCAAGTTTTATATTTGGTA
>WOGO01002528.1:0-15669 GCA_015342085.1 Leptinotarsa defecta | reverse complement strand
ACTTTATAATTTAAAATATTCTGAGTGACGAATATTGGAAAAAAACCTGTCATGATATCTCGAAAACCGTCAATATTTTCGAAATGAAGATGTACATAAAGTGTGTTTTATTTTCTATGTAGAAACCGAAAAAACGATAAAAAAATATAGGTTGCCATTTGAAAAAACACAGTTGAGATCCGCCCAGAAAAAATTGAACACCCTGTGTGACCGCCAATATTTTCATTTTGTCGAGCTCGAGTAATAAGGTAATTAATAATCCTATCTGTTTCCTAAATAGAGATATGGAACAACGCGCGACTGTTGCAGGACCCTGTATAGTAGCGGTGAATTGGCGCAGTTGTAGTGCGTCCGATTGAACATACGATGGGGGAGTTATTAACATAAATCAGGCTGAATTTGACCGATGTCATCGGTTATGTTGCCTTTGAGAACATCTGTGTTATGTGGCTCATTCCCATATACCTGCGGCTTAAGGAAACCCCACCCGAAAAACTCTTAACGGGGTCGAATCACACGATCTGGTTGCCAGTTCATATTTCCTCCACATGAGATGACCATATCCTCAAATCGCTCTTGCAGAATAACCAATGGGTCATGAGCTGTATGGCACGTAGCGCCATCCTATTGAAACCACATGTCGTTGGTGTCCAGATCATCCTATTCAGGCCAAAAGAAGTTTGTAATAATCGACCTATATTGCTCGACGTTGACAGTGATGGCCTGGCCAAAGTCGTTCTCAAAGAAATATGGACCGATGACGCCGCCAGCCCACAATCCACACCAAACAGTGACTCTTTTGGAATGCACAAGACGCTCTTAGATCTCGTGTAGATTAGTATCGTCCCAAATTTGTTGACGTATCCATTCATCCAGAAATGAGCTTCATCGCTGAAGATGATTTTTCGATGAAAATTAGGGTCATTTTTCAACTGCTTCAAAGTCCATTCAGTGAACACACGTCATTGTTTAAGGTCGTTTCCCTTCAGTTCCTGTGTCAGTAGAATTTTCTACGGGTGTAGGCTCAAGTCAAGACGCAACATTCGATAATTTGTGGTCTGCGAAAGGCCGAGTTTTCGCGAGCAACGTAATTGCTTTGGATTCTCCTAAAAACTCTCACAGACAGCGGCAATGTTTTCTGAAGGAATTGTGTTTAATCGAGGAACGGTTGTTGGTCGATCGTTTACTGATTCAAATTTATCAACAACAATGCGAATAGTCCTCTCGGAAGGACGATTATGACGACGGTATAATGGGAGAAGCGCGCGGTACGTTGGCAGAACAGAACAGCCATTTTAATAAAACAAGTTCACCATTTGCAGGTGTTGTTGAATGTTATAGCCGTCCATGGTGATTTGCCAAAACAGCATGAATAAATGACAACTAATTTGACAGAATTACCTTGAACAAGATGGCCGTTATCAATTGTCATAGTCGGAAGTCCCCGTTGAAAGATTCTATATAAACATACCCACATATAACTCCAACAACAAATTTTCCGAAACTCTTTTCCAAAGTAGTTTCTAATTGCATAAGTAATGTATTTCAGCGGAGATAAATACAACCCTAATGCATTTAGAGTTCTTCTGTATCGCTTTTATTTCCTGAAATACCGAGTAAGCGATTCTATTTTGGTTACAGAATTTTTTTCCAGTAAACCCTTTGCATTTTCATGAGGTGAATGCTATTCATTGCAGCACTCAATAAAACAGGGCAATTTAATGAATTGATTTCCTTTTTAAGGGCCTTAAACTTTTCAATTAAAATACTGCATTTTTTCATATGCTACTTCAGAATTGATGGATTAATCAGTAAACCGACTATACATTGATTGAACAGTTCTTTAAACAGAACTGTTCAATCGATGTTATTAACCAAGTTACAACTTCAAAATTCTCTCATAAAAGTATATCTTGGGCCTTCAAACACCTAAGTGATAGTTCATGGTCAAGCATTATCAGAAGATATTGGAGAAAATTACAGACTAGAAGAAAATCAAGTTAGAAAAACAAATGTATCTTCATATCTTTGGAAACTGCGTAGAATGAAACACGATTGGTATTAATAAATTTTGACATTAAAGTTCAACTTCAAATTTGTGTCAATCCTGATATGATTCAATTATTGTGAATGTTTTTATCATAATATTGATTGAATCAGAATTTTTCGTAGCTCTTATAGCTTACTGGATAAAATAGCATATTTTGTTCACAATTAAGCAAGAAATTTTCAAACGATTTAGACAATACTTCGACTCAATAAAATTCATTTCAATTAATATCGCATTTACTTAGATTTACTTTAGATAAATGTCATTTTTTATTGATACGTGACCCAGTTTTATGTTCTGAGGGAATTACAAAAAAATGTATGACCTCATCTCTGAAAATATATAAGATGCGGTGTATGTTCAAAACATTAATGTGAAATTTTTTTTCTCCAAAAATATTCATTTATTCATCAGTTTCTGTTTTGTTTCTCTTCAGAGTAGTCCCCTTCAGATATAATACAATTGTGCAAGCATTTTTCTTATCCTCGAAACAGTTCTGATATGCACTTTTTGATATGGCCTTGAACTCTATCAGCGATTCGGTTTTTATCTCCTCAATCGTTGCATAACGCCATACTTTCATGGTTCTCTCTCTTTCAGAAAAAAGTCGCAAATGGCCAGTCAAATCTGGCGAATACGGTGGCTGAGGCATGATTACGGTGTTGTTTCTGACCGAACAAGCAATAACGAATGAGTAGGTGCATTATTGAGA
The DNA here is from genome assembly GCA_015342085.1 of Leptinotarsa defecta. Lineage (NCBI taxonomy): Eukaryota > Metazoa > Arthropoda > Insecta > Coleoptera > Chrysomelidae > Leptinotarsa > Leptinotarsa defecta. The sequence continues at coordinate 12,907 of WOGO01002528.1, read as the reverse complement.
TGCAAAAGCCATGAACTATTTTTCAACACTGGACGTTTTCCTCGTATTGCTTCTCGCAAGCGGCGCATAACTTCAAGATAATACTCCTTATTATCGATCGGACTTTGGTTTCGATGTCATGACCATATACCCATGATTCGTCACCACTTATGACCCTTTCAACCAAATCTGGATCGCCGAAAATTTCCGAAAAAATAGCATAACATGAGCCAAACGATATGTCGACATCCTCCGTAACTTCTCTAATAGCGATTCTCCATAGTAATTTTCTTCGTTTGAAAACTTGAAGCTTTGTAGCACTACATATTTATGTTGTTACGTAGACTTCATTCCAGACAGATGTTTTTTCATCATTTCTCTCCAAAATTTTCCGAATTTATTTCTTTATGAAAAAGCCTTCGAAGTAGCTTGTCACCGGTTAAAACAGTGAATTTGCTATTGAAGAGATTTGAAGTATTTCCAACATAAAAGGGTTACATACATATCGTAATTTGATTCATCCATGATCAATTCGCATTTTTTCTTCAAAATCTGGATAGCCTAAAATCGGTTCCAGAAGTGGGTACACTTTCACAGATAAATAAGTCAGAGAATTCCTATATATGTAATACTTTCAAACAATTCATTTCTGTCAGAATAGATTTTTTATCAGGAATTATCATAGTAGCACTGTGAATATCTGCGACCTTGTGCTAAATTACGATTATGATTTCCATGTAGATTGTATAAATGTTATTCTGGAGGGCTTTCAAAACTCCACCTACAGCTCTCTGGAATGCAGAAGGTGCATTCCTAATACCGAATAGCATTCAGCAGTTTTCGAAGTATATTATTTTTTTTTATACTCGAAACTGTCTTTGTAGTTTCAACTGTTTAAATATGATGGAAAGCATAAGTGAAATCCCGAGTTTCACCAGTATCTTTAAAGAATTTGTTAAAAAAGGTATTTGGATAATAATCGTCAATATTTTTTTGTATATTTAGAAATAATTTATCTATCCAGCACTTTTATTCTCCTGAAATATCAAATCATATCCAAACCTAAAGTGACCTAACGTATCAGTTTTGTGTGAAGTTCAGAGAAATTGTGCACCTCATTTGAATAATAATGTTCATGTCAATAACGTAAGAAGCACTGTCTTCTCGGTTAGGTGTTTACTGAAATGTACCATATATTCGTAAGTACACTCTATACGAGGTCAATCCGAACAGGTGAATAAAATACTAATCTACCGGGTCTGATAAATTTACTAGTTTATACCATATAAAACCTCCACATGAAAATAATGTATACATTTCCTCTCGCTCAGAGTATGCAAGCTGTATCCAGTAGAACGAATGATATTGCATGGACACAGAAGCAAAACATAATGGTAAAAAAATGTCGGGTCCACTATAAATGCATCTGTTTGCATTTTGTGAGGAATTGTCAGTGCCGACTGACACCGAAAGAAACTGCCGACGTTCGGTAACTATTTACTTTTTATTCTATTCAAATTGGCTTCGTTTAGACCATACGTGTATTTCAAGAATCATTCTTGTTCTCATTGAAGCTGTTTACAGATTCCTGATCTATACAGAACTTTTCTCATAAAGTGGATGAAGTGTAAACTGACTTTCAATTCTGTTTGTAATATAAATTGCGTATCACACCAATGTTCTAATAACTAATAAAATTACTTGGCAAACAACATGCTTTTCTCTTGTTTTATGCAGTGTTTTTTTTTTCTAGGTGATGATCTTATTTTTCTCCAATTAGATTTTATATACGACTGAGTCATGAGTCATTCCTATTTGTATGTGTTTATTTTTGTTCTGAATATATCACTTATTCAACGATATTAGGTCATTTATCAAAGGTAATGCTGATGAATTGAAGGTATTCTCACCAGTGAATTATCAATAGAAATTCGTGAAATTTTTCAGGAAATGGTGAATTTGAAAAATATGAAAATTTGTTCAGTTTATTGAAAACAAATTTTATTTTTTTAATTAACGAAATATCTCGCAGTCTGAATGTGGATCGATATTATAAATGGACTGACCCTTTACTTGATGACAATTACAAACACTATCCATGATAACATCGTAGCTTTATCGGTAATAATGAAGCTACGTACCGATGATGCCACGGTGTTAGTGAAACGTGTCTAGAATAAAAAAATCGTGAAAAGTTTTCAATTATTATCATGGAAAATATGTGATATTGGATCTACAAAAAAATTATCGATTATCCTCAATAACTTTTAGTTTATTCGAAATAGACTATCCTTGCTTAATTTCGTCATCGTTTAAATATGTTGCCCGAAATTCAGTTTATTTTTGTTTAGGCAAATCAGTCACTAGCGTATAGTATTATCATATAGGATTTTGAGGACAAAATTTACTCTTTATTGTATATAGGATCATTCTCTATGATATAAGTAAGAGCTGAGTTGATAAAATTGTTGTAAATCGTCCCCTGGAAAAAATAACGCCGGCCGCCGCTGGGCGTTATAAATCAGTTGTGACGTGGCCAAAATCGCGCTCAACTCGACTTGCGCTTCACGATTGTTCTTCCAGAGACTTCCAGCGACTTCTCTATCGGCTTCGATAAACTTCCATTACCATACATAAACACTTTCAACACGCAGATCGAGGAAGTCCAGTTGAAAGAGCGGTACGAAGTGATTTAATAAGGCGATAGAAATATGAAGTTTCAGTGAAGTGTTTGTGCTGTATTGCAGCAAAATAATTGTACAGTATAGTTAATTATCGTCAAACCCACGGGGAAAAAGTAAAAATATTTTGAAGTAAATTTTTTCTCAGGGCTTCTTGTATTAAGTGTTCTGTGCGATGCAATTTGTCCCAGACCTAGACTCTCTTCATTTCTAAGTGTTCATAAATTCGAATTAGGAAAGTTGATTTGGGAATTTTCCTCTTTCTCACTTCACCTCTTTCTCATTTCATTGAATTACGTGAAACAAAGTTCCTTTTCATAATCACACAAATATTCCTGCTGTATTACAGAAACTAATACCATTGATTCAGTTCAGTGATATTTCCTAGGTACAAATGCTTGATGAAGTTATTTCGTCTGGCACGGATCAATGTTTCCTGTTACATCATAGGCCTAATTCAAATGACTTCGGTAACCTGGGCTGTGCATTTCCAATTTGCTTGTGTGTGAGATGGCTCTGAGAAATTAATGCGAAATGCAAATTTCTGTGTACGAATGCTAGATGAGGAGAGAAACTAGTGAAAGCTTTGCGGTACCGTTGTGGTAGACAATAGTAAATATTTCGGTAGGGTGATATTCTGAAATAAGCTTTGATGGGAGTCAAGAATCAGAATGTTTTTATTGTCAGAGAAGTGTAATGACACTCACCACGTTACTAACCATGGGGATGATCTTCAGCATTCGATTTTATTTTGAATTATCAGTAGTATTTTATCCACTCACGGTTTTTTGAAGAAGAGCGTTTTCTAATATGAAAAAACTCATAAAGTGACATCCTGGCATAATATGCTTCCAAGTTCCAGTTAAAGATTGTGTGGGAATGTTTGCTGATCCATTCAACTTGAAGCTGAAACAGTTATGTTTCCTAGATTTGTGGAGTCAGGCTAGTATTTTTCCTGTTTCCAAAACTGGCGATTATTCTGAAGTGTAAAATAATCTATCAATATCAATACTCTGAAACTTCGCGAAGGATTTGAAATGTTGGTGTATGAATCTATTATATTTCATGTGAAATATTTAATTTCAATGAGTCAGTACGAAACTAATTTTATTGTATGACTCGTGTACTTGGCACACAACATTTGTTTATCAATGTCAACGAAACGGCTATACTTTCTATAGTGTGACTTTTCTCTGGTTACCACATTTTTCTACGACGTTACTGGCTATTTTTCTTCAAGAAGCAATCTGACCACTCTGTGGTCGAAATTGTTGTCTGCTGTTCGATTTCAATACTTTCCACCGTCTGAGAGTTATTTGGAAAAATTGCTCAAATGTTGAAAAAAAAAAGTGATTGAATTGGCCAAAAATGGATTCAAGTAACACTTTATTAAACATTTTACAAAACCACAACACGTTTCTTACTATCTAATAGCTTCTTCAGACGTGTTGATACGGAATTCTTCCTACGGTAGTGTTTTATATACTTCAACAATTTGTATTATTAGCATATTTTTCCACTCAATGACTAAGAGTTTTAGCTGTATACTTACCAATTCAAACATTGAGAATTATCGTCTCGGACAAATCGACAAATCAACTATAACTCAACATGCTCTCAACAAAGAAGGCTTTCACATTTTTTTATTCGCAGATACAGTAATACTTGATATAACTCAAAATAACTATCCAAGAGTTTATTGCAAGGCAATAGAAATTCAAACACGCTATGATAACTTGAATAGAAAAAATAGCAATGAACAATAATAAAATGTGACTACCTGTCCTTAATTGTTCAAAAACGAGGTCAGGTAATCCAATTAAGACAAAGCAAGTCATGCCCACCAATAACTATATTAAACCTGAGTCAAATACCACCATTGTAGTTTCCGTGTTAGGAACAAAGAGAACAACTCAGCGCCTATCGCAGTAGTAGACGAAACGTCAGACATGAAAACCCGCACGGAAAAAACCCGAAAAATTGCTTTGAGACAATTAGGAAACAAATTCAATAAATGAACTCATTTAAATAGACATAATAAAATAAAATTACCTTAGAAAGTTTCAATTATCTTTTCTTCATAATGATTTCCTATCGCGTAGTAACGGCTACATCCATCAATTTATTAAAATTACCTTAGTTTACATATGCTACTAATCACCAATCCCAACATTAAAAATGAAGGGGAATTATTCAGTTATAATTATTCATTCAGTGAATGTGCCAAATTCTAGAATCTATCGATATTCAGGCATTCCAAATATTAGAACTTCAAACCTTGTAATGTAAATTAACTCATGAACATCTGCAATTTGCAAATGAGCCATTCAAAAATCAACTCTAGCGTTCTTTTATTCTTTGGGAAAAGGTTTTCCCCATTTGACCAATATACAATTTTGGGCAAGAACCACAAATCAACTTATATATACTTCTAATCTCTCTGACTTGAAATTATTATTCGCCTTTTTTTAAAAAAGCAATATTATTGGCAATATTATGTCCTATAACGCTTACCATCATTTTTTGATGTTGAGCAGACATGGTTCATTACTTGTTTTCGTAGAAAAAGAATTGAATCGATAATATCCACCTTTTATCCATTGTTGACAGCAATCTGTTTTATGAAACTCAATTCTCTCTAAAACTTATCTTCCACTAATGTTTGAGCACTCTTGCATTTGGAGAACTGCAATTATGCGGAATAAACTTCCTGAGAACGTTTCCAAATGGATATAATCTCCAGCGATTCAAATTCAATGTGAATCGCTACATATATCAATTTAAGGAGTTTCCTGTAGTGCTTATGTTTTGTCTTTAAAAAAATGTATGGGAATGCTGCTACTTTATTAATGAGTAATTATGTATGACAATTAACGTATAAGATAGTTTGTGGAAAATTGCAAAATAATGTTTATTAGTGATTTTAGTAACAGTGAAGTCTAGAAAATTCATTCAATCATCCATCTCCATTTCAGTGGTGAATTTAATTGATGGGTGAATGAATTTGTCAATTCCAATCCAATTCCAACTTTTGAGTTCAATCACAAATATGACTTGTTTGGTGCTTGTAAATTGGCGCCTGATTGATTGTCGACTGATTGAATAGTCGACAAATTCACTGAATGAAAAAATAGAAATGGGTAGTCTCTTTTATTGGATTTGTTTTCTGATGTTGAAATTGGTAATTAGATGATACCTTAACTGAGGTAATTTTATGTTATTCATTTAATTTGTTTTTTATGTTGGTGATAATTTTATGAAGAGGTTCAGATAAACCTGAAACATATATTTTCTAATATGCTCTGAAAATTCTGTTGGAAAATCAAAAACAATTGCTTGAAATGAATGTAGTTTCACTAGTCTGTTTCAATAGTTCCCTGCTGATAAACATTATACTAGCAAAAAAGAATTCCTATGATTTTCCTTAAGTTAATGCACGTGTTCCATTAGAAGTAATCACATTAGTTTGAATCCAAAAGTAATTAAGCTGTCCTACTAATGTCCATTCCGGGAAAAACAACTTTATTGGGAAACCGTGGGTTGACAAAAGTATTTCGTTATTCCGCTGTGTGATAAAAGTAACTTTTGTCAGGTTCCATCGTGATACCATTACGAAGCTCTGTCTGCAAATGAAGGCCATTATAACGTTAGGAATAAGGGTTTTGATGTCATTTTGATACGACCATATACCGCAGTAGATTATTTTATTGGTCACATACATAACTTTATTGACGAAAAAAACAGTTACTTTTTTGGATCCGTTTTCCTATCAGAAAGCAATTTCAAATTTATGAAATGAAATTTTGCATATTCAAATTTCCAAAACGAACCAGAAAAACAATAAGAAACAGAATATAACAGAATTGACCGATAATTGATGAAAATTCATTATACCGTATGCAAAAAACACACTTTAATGTAATATTTCCACTGGAAAGTTTACGACATCATGATATCATAGATATATTGCGATTGGGCAAACTTCACGTAAAAAGACATCATTTTTAGACTTCACAATTTCCTACAACTTCCTATCCACCGGTTTGTCTCCTATTTATTCCATGGTCCGATTGTATGACTTGAATTTCAACTACAGTAGAGCATAATAGCCACAAGTGTTTCTTTTTTTTATACACGAAATCAACAGCAGATTTCCAATTCATATTACTATAAGTTTCTAGACCTGTGGTGTGTTTCACTACTAAGTTTATTATTTGATTATTGACCTTCACAGGTGAATCACCAACTTTTAGAGTCGGCAGAACAATTATAAGCATATAGTTATTCTTCGAAAGATATTTTTTGTGGAGAGACTCAATTTTTTGTACTGTTTTTTCCAGATTGTAGAATATTATAAACCCAAAAAAACAGTATATAATGCATATGGTACAGATAGGTTATCATCGATTTTTCCAGAAATCCTTTTAGAATTCATGAATGAAGGAAGTCAAATAAAGACTGAAATGTAGATTGTTCACGCTTTGAATTTATACAGTAAGCTGCAGAAATATTTCGTTTTGGAAGAGAGGTGTTGAAAAATGTAACTGTTCGATCGATCGAGTATTAAATCTGTTGTCAATTCATGGCGTTGCATAGCAACTTGCTATATCCATACTTCACCGACGAATGGTGAACTTTGCAGTATGATGATAACTGATCACTGTTGTTGAGCTAAATGAGAATATATTATTCAGCATGTTTATATTGTCGGTGCACAAATGGGAGAAGTGATGGATTTCAAATATGTACACATCCACACAAGGTAACGATTATTATATGAAGTCCATATACAGGATGTGAATTTCCAACCTCAATATCTTTCTTGCAAGAGATGCCTCAAATATAAAAGTGTTATTCACGATGGTCATTTCTAAGTTCAGAAAAACATAATGTTTGTCAACAATAATGAAATAATCCAGGTTTACGAAAAAGTTCAACATTGCATTCGTCCAAGCTCTTGTAAAATACACATAAAATGGAAACCACTAATCAAGCGAGAAAACGATTTGTATTGCACTGAATCAGAAACCAAGAGGATAAGGAAAGAGTGAGGATGAGTGAAAGCTCCAAATTGACCCAATTCAAATGCACTCCGTATGAAGGCACAAATAAGTATGCATCTCAATAGAATTTTGCATCATAAATCATCCAAAATCATGATTTCTATAGTTTTTTTATATTACCCTCGATGATAGGGAGAGCTTGGACTTTTGAATCTTTTAAATCACAAAATTACTGGATAGGATCTGTGAAGTCAACAGGAACTCCAATAATCTTCTCTGTAAGGTGCGCGACAAAGAGAGAGCTCAATCGATCGATGAACAGTGAACAAGGTGACCAAAACTCTGTCACATAGTTGGAACTCTTTCAGCAAAAGACCCAAATCAAAGCTGCGGTAATCACTCTTCTCTGTGGTTACTCAAGAATAAGCTAATACATCGAAAGAATTGAAGACCACTGCTTTGCTATTTTTCTGCTATTCCTCACCTTTGCTATTTTCAGAGAGGACAGTTCAGTCTGTCGTAGTCGTATAGAAGTTCCTGTCACCAGTACATCTGAGCTCTGTAATGTCAACTTCGACACTCCTACATCGATTCGCCTTTCGCTACGATGGATATTGAATTCGTTCTGGGTATTAAGTGCCGAATTTATTCGATGTGGTCCTTCTCGACCATTGAAATGGGTAGACCATTAAAATGGGTTGAATTGGATTCAACCTGAAAGAATAAATAAAACTGGATACAATATCTAGATTTCCTCTTCGAACTTTACCATGCTATGGTATGCTAAAATGGTTTTTCTGATGATTCAATATCTTCGTAGATTAATGCACTGCCAATCGTGAAATCTCAAAATCATACCGGCTTGCTTTACTCCAAAAGAAATCTTGACCGGATGAATGCAGAAAGCTGTAAATTTTGGTTATTGAAGCCTATGCGTCCCTTAGGAGAGAGAAAGTGCAGGCCCGGCTGTGAGATGGCTAAAACACTCTCATACGTCCTCCAGCAATGTCCGGTCGTCCATTGGGAGAGGGTCCGTCGGCACAACGAGGTGGCCAAGAAGATCGTCGATCATTGTAGACGTAAGAATTGAAGCGTAAAGGAAGAGCCCCACCTTCATCACGACGACGGCACGTTGTACAAACCAGATGTGGTGATGCATAGGGAAACATATGTGGTCGTGGCTAATTTGGGGGTCAACTGGGAAGGCAACATATCACAATAAAATCATGTACGACCACCCAATAGAGGCCGCCAGGAAGAGGTGGCTCGGCAAGAAGATCGCCATACCCCCAGTTATACTGGTAGCACAAGGGATATGACCTCGTTCAAGTGACACCATTAGAAAGATGCTTCAGTTTACAAATCCAGCTGTGTTCAAAGGTGCTGAAGTGAGGCTCAAACATCTATGCTGAATTCGGCAAAAAGGTGAAGCTTCAGAACATAAGAAGGGGTATTATCATTATCATTACTTTCTTTCTAAGTAGACATCTAATATAATATGTCCTAGTAATTGAAAGGTATACCCGGACATGAAATTGGCGTCACAGAGTTTCATGAAACTCAAAGTTTGATATGTTATGACAATGAAAGCTTATTGACATTGAACAATTTCTTTGTGAGACTGAAACCAATAATTTTCATTTGGAACAAACATTTTCCATTGATTGCAGCTAGTGGAATATCCTCTGCCACGAGCCCATTTCTAATTCGCTCCGTTCACTTGATTTGATGAAACTTTCCGTTCACCCACTACGTCCAGCAGTTTCAACTCGTCTGTCAAGCCAATATCCATCAGAACACATTGTATTAAAACCGCATTTATTGAAAGCCATTATTCCTTTTTCGGAAGTATGATGCTGAAAGTTATTAAGTTTATATAATATAAATAATGGAATGGAATATTTATATTCATCGATTATTTCTGGGCTCTTTACGTACACTCAAAACACACAATAATCACTTGAAGGTTAACAGCAACTCTCTTTGATAGTCCATCTCCGGAAGACATCTACTTGATTGGTGTAGTGAGGGAACTTGGGAGTAACTGTACCAAATCGACCTGTAAATCCAAATATTCGGTGCTTACATAGAAATTTATTCCAAATTAACCGTTTCACAGTCCTACTTGCCTGTAAAACAGAAAGGACGTGGATTTTTGAGTTCAGGTGTCCACAGCAGAATGGATTCAGAAGAAATCTGCAAAATCATCAAGAGTTTGAGTATCGGTCTCTTCATGTTCTGCGACCGTAAAGCAACCTGAATTGTAGCATTTATTGAAACAGCTGCCTGAGCTGTCAAAGCCGCAGAGATAAATTTTCCCAGTAATTTTATAGAAATGGGGTTTTCTCTAGTAGAATTGAAGATTTTTGCTCACAAAGCACCTGACCTTTGCTTTCCTCAATTCGAGTTGACTGATGTCGGAAATTGAGGAATTCATCATGGTCTGCTAGGGCAGTGTCTGCCATAGTAGCGTGGGTATAGAGCAGCCAACCCTATGAGTTCTTCAATATCAGCTTCTCAACGGTATTGACGATTGACTAGATTTGTCTTTCGCTCTGAATGGAGAATGAGAAGTTTAGAATTCATTCAAAACATCCATTCTCAGAATCATACAAGCTAATATGCCTTATTTAGCCCTCCTCGAGCAACAAAGTAAAAATATTTGTCGTGGAACTTTGGGTTCAAGTTGAGCTCAATTTAGTCGGAAAAGAGGAGGAAGAACTATACCAGACCACTTGAGATGATATATGGCGTATGATTCTTGTATCTGACGGTGCAGGAAGTGGTCATTGGATAATGATGCTGGCGAGTCCTCCTTATATATCGAAGTTTCGAAGAAGAATCCGACCGGCACAAACTTTTTGTGTAGAGAGACTAGAAGTATCATTCAATGAAGATATCATATAAACAAGTAGGTTTATGAATTCATAATATGTCCTAGTGATTGAAAACAGACCCCAGACATGAAACTACAGTGGACAATTTAATATCTCACAGCAGTGGAATAAACCAAGACAATTGAATTTCTCCGGATTGTTCGTAATTCTTGACATTTGAACGAATTCCTTGTAAGATTGCAACCAATAATTTCCAATCGGAATGAACATATTCCGCAACTAGCGGAATATCCTCTTCCAGGAATCCATTTCAAATTCAATCCGTTCGAAGTTCATATATCATCTTGATTTGACGAAACTCACTACGTGGTTATCATTCAATATCTTCACGGTCCAGTAGTTCACTTTTCGACTCGCTGGTCAGGTATTATACTGAATCCAGTAATGTCGGGTCAGAGCACATTGTTTTAAAGCCGTATTTATTGATCAAACTGTTTGTAGTGGGTCTCCTAGGAAATATTGCATATTGATGCGGTCGGTTGCCATCACATCGGCGAAATTGATTTATTTTAGTTCTTTTTACGGCAGGTCGAGGACTTGGATGATTTGAAATGGCGTTTCCTTTTCACTACTTGAATATTTTATATAATAATAAAAATCCTTCACTGCGGCAGATATATTAGTCGAGCATTCCTGGCTCTTCAGCTTCTCAGGTTTATTTTTTCGACGTGTCTCGGGGTTAGTGTAAGCTTAAGTTCAAGTTTGTATTTTCGCAACCCTAGTCCCTGAGCTGTCATCTTGGAAAAAGGGGTGCAACGAGTTTTCACGCAGTATCTCGTAAACTAGCAACTCTACAGAAAATTTTACGGGACGTCATTTGTAGCAAATGGAAATGTCTACAACTTTTTTCTATTACTTTTTATCGTGAAATGGAAAAAAAAGAAATTATAAACAAACCCAACTGAAACCATTTTTTGTTATTCACATAATTTATCTTCAACACTTTTATGTTATTTATTATCGATCCTTTTTCCTACCATCTGTACGGTAGAGTCTGGAGGCGTGTTTTTTTAAGTAGTATTCCTAGTAGAGCTAGGAAAGATAATATTGAGCATAATTACATATTTAAAAAGTTGTTTTCCACTTATTGTTTTCTCTTTATCTTTGATGGTCCAGGATGGGGTTCAGGATCTAATTAAGTATCGGTAGTGAATATTTGCGGAATAACGGAAGTTAGAATTGGCGTCATGGTGAGTAGGTAATTCTACTTCGAATTCATTTTCTCCTATTAATTTTGATATTTCGATAAAATTGCTGCAGGTTTCACCAGAACAATTGAGGCACACTGCAGAGCACTTGAGGCAAACACACATACTTCCACAATTTTCCTTGCATCTACAGAAAATCAATTTCAGTAGTTCGGGAGGTGCTACTGGTTCGAAAGTTTGGATGGGTATCCAAATTTTTCCATGCTTATTTCAGCCGAAATCTTCAGGTTCGTAGTGTTTGAATGTATTTTTGGTTACTGTCTTGGCGAATCTTTTGTATCTCATGCTGTCCAGAAAATCATCCTTGTATTTTTACCATATAAAAAAACGATTGTCACCGACTTTCTCGTTGAGAAATAATGCTGTTCTGCTAGATAACTCAAGATTTTTCAGTGAAATTTTGATGAATTTGAGTTTGCTTATGTTATAAGCTGATGATGTCGTGTCGCATCCTGAAAAAGCATGGAGAAACATCAGGTGCTCTGCATTGACGTTGCCATATATTAAACCTGAAAGTTGGGGATGGAAAAAACATAGAAAAATTTGGATACCAATCCAAACTTTTCAGCCTCCAGCACCCCCCGAATTCCTCAAGATAGTTTTCTGTAGATGTGAAACTGATAATAGTTCTAAGGGATAAAGCTCTAAGAAAATTTTAAAAAACTAAGAAAGTTACTAATTGGACCTATTATAAATTACTGAGAAACCAAACCAACATCATGATAAGAAATGAGAAAAAAGTATATCTTACTCAGGTTATAATTAGTAACCATAATATGGAATATTATGTAGTAGTAGTAGTAGGTTATAAGTAGTAACCATTAGTATGGAATAAACTTAAAGATCTTAATATATATTCTCGTAAAAAAATAACTTGTCAGAAAGACCTAATAATCCTACTGAAATCAATGAATATTTTTTTGGGTAATTGTAACCAACATTTTGTACCTAGTAATGAGTTATTAAATTATTATAACAGTAATTTGAAAAATAATATATCTAGGTTCAGATGAAATAAATATAGATACCTACTTCTTTGCTATCCTATAATACTACCATATCTCACTAATATAATAAATTCATGTTTGCAAAATAATATATTTCCTGAAATGTGAAAGATTTCTAAAATACTGGCTCTT
>WOGO01002527.1:0-15671 GCA_015342085.1 Leptinotarsa defecta | reverse complement strand
ACTTTTGAATTGACAGTTCGGATTTTACACTATTGATTTGTGAAAGCTATCAGATATTACTCGAAATCAACATGATTTTGATCTCAAAATGATTTTAATTTTAGAAAAGTGCTCAAGCTCAGTAATGATATTGATTGATGTGTATAGATATTTTTCATTGGAATATAACGTTATTTCACAACTTTAACCAATGTAACACGTTCCACCATAGTGAAATCCTAAAAAATCTAAAACGCGGAGTCTCATCATTTGCCTCGACTCATGAGAGATGGATGTATATGTAGTGCATGCATGAACATCAATCTAGATTATGAAAGTCTCGTGGTAGTTTTTCTTATTTTCTTCATACTGCATTCAAAACTTGGGTTGCTAGAATAACAAATACATCACGCTGACTCCATTTACAGCTTGTCATATTTCCAAATGAGAAGAGACAGCCACTAACTCACTTTCAGCATTCATCTTGGACAATAACTCAAAATACTATCGGAATGGAAATCTATATGAATATGTATGATAGTGTGATGAATCTAGAGGTGAAAACAATTCAGGGTACCTCAAAGTTTCTCATCAGGGCCTGCTTTTGATTACTTCCATGGTAACACTACAAATGGAAAATTTATCAGTTCCTTCAACTACTTCCTCAAAAGAAGTGTTTGGATTGAAAATTATAAATCATCCTGTTTGTTGTTATTTTGGTGAATATACCAAAAATGCATGAATTTTTTCCGACTTGTTTAAGAGAATGTTCAATTTCATGAAGGAACATTTTTTCCATAATTGTACGTGACAGATTCGAATTGACAAAATTTTAGAGTGAAAAAAAATCTGAAAGATTGAAATTGAAATCTGAGAAATGATGAGCGCTGCATGAACATTGTTCAGGAATTGTTGAATGACGACAATGGCGATTCAGGCCCAATCGTCCCAATGGAAGAGCTCAGGAGACCAAAAGAAAACGCCAAGTTCAATCAAATGTCAAGGTTTTGCTCACTGTTTCCTCCGATTATCGTGGCGTAGTTCATCAGAAGCTTTTGCAACATGTTAGTACGGTCAATAAGGAGTATTATTTTGAAGCAATTTGGAGAAAATTTGTAGAAATATACTTCATATGGTAATGCACCTGGACATTATTAATTATTTGGCCAAAAACAACACCGTTATTAAGCTTCAGCCACCGTATTCACCAGATTTACTCGCCTGCTACTTTTTCCTGTTCCTAAGATTGGAAAGACCCATGAACGATAATTCATAAAAAGACGATTGGGAAAATAAAAGGTAAATCGCTGAGAGAGCTTAACGACATACTAAAAATTGCATCAGAACTATTTTGAAGATTAAAAGAAACATGTGTATAAGATCTAAGGGAGATTACTTTCAAAGGGGGTGAAATAGTCATTGATAAATGAATGAATATTAAAAAATAATCATATTGTTTCAGAAAAACTTTCCCAATACCATAACAAAAATAATGAACTCTCGACGCGCGTTTCGCTAACCAAGTTAGCCTCCGTAGGAGATCATTATGAGTGAATTTTACTACTATCTCACTTATTGCTCTAGTGTCCAAGTTAATGCAGCAGAGTGCAACAGACTGTTGCAGCATTCTGGAATTGACCTCTGACTTTATGCCTCCAAATACAAACTGCCCTATAAAGTACTGCTCCAGGAGAAGGAAATATTAAGAGCAGATAGTTGTTGGTTCACAGATGGATCAAAAACATCTTCCTGTTCTGGTGCAGGTTATTTTAGTCGCAGACCCAGGACAGAGGTATCAACCTGTCTAGGAACCTATGCAACTGTATTTCAAGGGGAAATTTGCGCTATTGATTTGTGTGCGGAGAAATTGGAAGAATCCAACCTCATACACAAGTCAATAAAAATATTCTCGGACAGTCAAGAGGTGTTGGGAGCTCTTAGCTCCAAAAACGACTCTCCTACAAAAAGAAGATTGGTTTTGGGAAAAAACTTCAGTAAAATTTATAACTTCACCAAAGGTTCCAAACAGTGCATCACAAGTACAACACCACTGCTGAAAATAACTGATTCTATATTTCCATCATTAGACAATGAAAAGGACACCTGTTTGACCAGTATCATTTGCAATAGATCAAAACAATCCCATTATTACCTAGACTGATGATTTGGTGTAGTTTCTTTCAGTTGAATCCCACAAGGGTATGTTTTCATATTCCCTCCAACAAAATGAAAATCTTTCAACCAAATTGAATCACAAATTGTGGAAATTTAATTTTCTCATTCAGAGTATATCCATTCAGAGCTCTCTTTAATATTCATTCTTCTGTGCTGAAATTCTATTAACAAGCCAGAAGACTAGCACAATTGCCCTTCCGACTCGTCCGTATTCACGTTCTCTTTTTACATCAAACATAATCCTGGATTTGGCATCGACCAGACACTATATGCATAATATATGAAGTTATGACTGCGTGGCGTTTTACAATCATAAAATAATCGATTCCGAACGATGTCGTTCTTCCGAACGTTTTATTAATGATATCACGTACGAGCTTACTTGATTTATGTGAATCGTAGTCTGGCAATGTCAAAAAAGCCAAGGTTGTTCCTTTTTCCATTTCTGATAAACGGATATCAGATTTCGAATCCGATTGCAAGCATTCAGATCGGATAGAAATTTTGATATTCACTGAAAATCACAATGTCGAAGATTAGATTGGTAGTAGGAGTTTCAGAGCTCCAATATCCTCAATAAATGTTAACCGATTTTAAATATATGTGAAGAAAACAAATATGATGGAGTTGAAACATGATTTGTTGAAACAAAAATGTATGAACCATGTTGTCTGCTGTCTAGAAGTAACAAGCTTTTTATATTTGCCTGCAGAATTTCCCTAACTGGAAACCTGAGACAAATACGGAGCGGTCAATATAGGTAATCAACTGTATCTGACCAGATCAGAATGAAGAGAAAGATAATTTTTTCCTTGATCTCTATGACAATGAGACAATAAAACCTGACTGCATTTCCTCAAATTGACAGAAACCTTCTGCAAATTATTCAGCTTTCCATAACAGGGTTTGTATTCCAACTAACTTTTTTAAAGACAGCGTCCAATCAATGATATATCATGAATGAGAAATTCACAAGGTACAGTATCTACATTTTGAGTTCAATAACCAATAATCTATTGAGTCAGGAATCTGAAAACCTAATTGATCATGTACATTCACTCTGTGTAACACGAAAAGAAGTCTACACAAGGAACTCAACCACAAAAGTGAATATTTTTTAACATGATAGTAACTCAGAAAGGCAAACAGCTGATAGTATAGACTTCCTCAAGAGTTCCTCAAGAAATTGAAGCTATCACAACCATTACTTTCCCTTCGTCACTTCAGAGGGGCTAAAAACAATTGGGTCCAAGTACAACAGGATACAGATACAGGGACACAAAACCAAGGCACCAAACCTAGATTCAATTGCTAAAACCAACAGTACTCAGTTATCGGCGAGACAGCCAGCAAGAAGTACTTAAACACAGCTTCGCTACACCCATTTATTCGTGACAGATCATTTGGATTGTTTCACAGCTGTTTCTGAGGCACATTGTTCAAACTATTCTATGGAAAAGTTTGCCATTGTGAGACTTGCCCGTGTTGCCCATTGAGGTGCCATCCGTGTTTGTTCATAGAGAACACCTCTCCATGGAAAATAAGTTCATAATAAGCAATGAACGATCAGGGTGGTTGAGGTTGTCAAAAATACTAGGCCAAACCTCATATCTTCCGTCTTTTTGATGAAATGACCTGAGATTTTGATGAATGACTCTGTTCATAGTGAGTAGGGTAATCCTTTCGCGTTAACAATAGGTCTTTGGTGGCATATCCTCCTCGTGGAAGTCAGAAGCAACAGATAGAGTCTCAGGTCAGCTGAATACCTCAGGGGGCCTTTGGCAAAACCAAGGATTTGCTATTCTACGCTTGAACCAGAAAGAGTGGAGGTGTTAGTATTCGGCTGAATAAAAAAATTATTAGTAGTAACGAATACGACTCCAACTGACCTCTCTGTAAATTTATATAAGAAGCTAGTCTACAGAGGAGATGGATGTCGAAAAAACGGCTCCAACTGACCTCCCTGTAAATTTAGATCAGAAGCGAGAGCTTCTCAACTCTCCAACTTCAGATCCAATAACTGAACCTAAAAAAAATTTTGGTGGTACAGTAGGAAACGACTGAGTCGTCTCCTCAAGAGCGGAGTACCTTATGAAACCACCTTGCACCAAATTCTCGAGCGGCGTACGCAAAATCTGTCTCAGATGGAGGAACAAACCCCCTAGGAGCAGGTAAGCAAACATTTGCGCTTGAGTGATGATTCACCAAAACCAGAGGCGAAAAATCCCTACACGGTTGAATCTAAGGTAGCAGCAGGTGTAGCTGACGTACAAAAACCCTCATATGGGAAGGTTGTCGCGAGTATCAAGGTGGGAATCTTGCACCTTGACTATCCGACTACACCATTAACGATGAAACAGCAGAGCATATACTGTGTGCCTATCCCGCTGGGCAGCGAATCAGGTTTTTAGAGTTCGGCAGAGCGGTACTCTTACCATTCGACCTGAAAGACCACTTACCATACAAACTAATCGGCTTCGTTCGGAAGCTGGGGTCATTTGGTCGATTGTGAATAGGTGTGAGTTAAAATAAACCCTTACGGGTTGCGGTGGAGGGTCGAATAGACCCACTCACTTTGAACCTAACTTAACCATTAGTAAGGAAACCTGCACAAGGTATCCAAACAAAAGCGAATGAAGAGACTCAAGTCGAAGATGAAACTCAGAGTTATTGCCGTAGACTATACAAGCAGGCGATGGACATTCAGAAGTACAAAAATAGTTTCAACAGAAAGGAATGGTGAATAACATCAGCAAAATCAAGCCATCGGCACTCAAATGGTCTCTTTTCAGGTCATCCGAACGTCCACCAACAATAGAATTGATTCTAAGACCCAAATCAATTCTGTAGTATGTGATTTAAGGTCAATCAAAACACTCCGTGCGTGACCTCATCGCATTCGATGATGTTTATCGCAGTCTTAGACGAATATTCATTATTCCCGATGCATGCTATGGCTAGCAATTTCAAAACAGCTTTGATACATTGAAAGTTGTTCCCAAACATCTGGAAAGAATGTTACAGACGCGGAGTGTGGAAGAGATTTTTTAGTTGAAGTAATTCACAACTATTAAGAAGAAATTGGGCCGAACCCCTGCGACATATTTGGCATTGAACTTTGAAAAATAGGGAAATGAACTTGTATTACCGTATTTTAGGATCTTTGACCTGTCTTAGAGAAAAAGGAGTTTTATCACATACTTGACATGACAGTCTTATCACTTATCACTAAAAATGAAACTGAAAGTTTGAGTTTCTAAGTAGCACATATACCGAAAGAGTAGATGAATTGCACCATCGTCTCCAGGTGAACAGTATTTTGCAAATACTGGTCGCTTCATAAGTTATTTCTAGCTTCCTGCACTCCCGATTCTCTTCTGTCTCACCATAGAGGTGATGAAATATGGACCATGTCATAGAATAGATTCGACAAATGTAAATGAATTTAAAATTGGTACTAATCATTTAATACTGATTATAAAGTTGAATTAATTTCCTTGAAAAATAAAATAAGTCAATATTTTTGTCTCGCTGAGGTATTTCTTCATTATTCTGGAAAATTGAACTTGTCTGCTTCCCAACGACTCATGTACAGCCAAAATGCTTCAACAAACCCTACACATTATGAGCTCATCATAAATCTCAGAAGATACCATTTATTTTATTACCTCAAGAGTTGTTTTCTTAATTGATATCGATCCAGATTTACGGCGACGAATGCCTTCTGACGTCTTTTTATATCATAGTGGGTGATCTCGATCTGCGGTTGGCGTGATTAATGAGTTTTTATCGTGAAATCATCCATCATGAGACCGGTCAAGTTGGTATTGTTGTATTGGATATTAAATTAAGAAGACTTTTAGGATACTTGTTTCTTCTTCTTTTATGTTTGACAAGTAATCGACAGAAAACAACTACTTCCAGGTTGAAAAATGCTTGGAATGTACCTGAAATACGGGGTAGCTGTAAACTGTGATTCAACCTGAAAAGATATGGTTGAGATTTTCAAATTAATTACTGACTCTCAGGTAACTTATGGAATCCCTTATCAGGATTCAGTTCACCTCTGAATTGATACCGAACACAGTTTTATAACAGAATCTGTCGATGTAAATAATCAATATTGAAGACCAAAATTTGAAGGATGTGAAGTAATAGTTTGAAATCAATGTTCCCCAATTTTCATCTAGATGAATCAGATGAATGAATTTTTTTGATTAATAAGCAAAGTCCATCATTCTCAAAATGAATTTCAGACATTTACAGGAAAACACTGTTTAGCATTGTTGCCAGACTCCATAAGTATTACCGATTTTGATCTATGAGAAAAAAACTCTAGTTTCATACAGACGATCTGAATTTTTCTAAGTTTCTAATGATGTTCACTAATTTAAGGAAGCTTATGTATTCACTAAGGTACTAGTGGGAATATTAAAAAAGAATAGTCATGATTCAAGACGCAGTATTTCAAAATGAAATAGAAGAATATTTAGCTTCATATTTCTAAATCCTCAAAAAATGAGGAAAACATCAGAAGAAAAGAATATAATAATTGGGTTGAGAACAACTTCCTCACAAAAAAGTGTAGATCATGTATAGAAATTACTTCCAGATAAAAACTGAAAAAAAGTATTTCCAAAACAACTACTTTCACAGGAACATTGTATTATACGAATGAAACCTACTACGAAACTACTTCTTCAATATCAACATGATGTTTTCCCATTCAATTTATTTTTCTAAAACTTATCTTTTTCAAAAACTTGTCATCGTGATATTAATAGATTTAACTCAACTGTGACGCAATGAATGAATTGAGTGGTTCATCTTGTAATATTATCCAGAGCAGTGCTGATGAGCTTTGCCTTTGATATTGCCCTTTTATATTGTAAAGCGTTCCTATGAAGATATCTGATTCAATTCCATCACGAATATCAGGAGTACAAATTGAAGGGAAACAGTGATTTCTTATAATTCAATGTTCATATCAAAGTAGTTGGCTCGAAAGTACTTTTTTTTCCAGTGCAGTTCAATGTTCAAGTGAAAGTGGTTGTTTAAGGGACGATTTTTTTTAGTTTGTATCTGAAGGTGACTTTTATGCATGATAGACATATTTTTCTGTATAGTTCATTTGATTGTATTCTTCCTTTGGAAATTTGACACATTTTTTGTGTGAAAATGAAGGAGACAGACAAAAACTTTTCTTTACCACAATTCATCTCTCCTGAAAATATATCCCTTTCATATCGAACCTGTTCTCTATCTCAAATCCTAGAATTTCTTCAGGTTTCTTTTTGATATTTGAGGGACGAAAGGTAATTCCTGAAATGTCACTGAAACGAAGAATGAAAAAATCAGTCAAAATGTTTCTTCTGTTAAACACCGATGATTCATATTTTTTCTTTCCGAAGCAAAAAAGTGAAAATCTATAATGAAAGTTACCGATAAATTCCATAAATCCCCAAATTGAATTTGATAAATCCCTAAATTTATAGCAAGTTTCGTAATTTATTCTTTATATTAGATTTATTTTCTGTATCTGTATCTATAGAGTAGGGAGGGTGAGTGTAGGCTCATAGCACTTAGGTCACATGTGACCCATCGTACATCCTCCCAAGGAGTTGTCGTCCTAGGTTATCGTCCATCCTGTCCTTTCCAGGAAGGTAGACAGGTCTCTGGGAGACATCTCTTTTATATCGGCAGACGTAAGCCAAGACTCGCTGAACACATACTCTCTCATTGACGATAACTCTGGACATTCACATAGGACATGCTTGACAGTTTCATCTTCCTGTTTATACATCCTGCATAGACGTGTGTCTACTAGATCCATATTGTGGAGGTGTTTCCTTAGTTGACAGGGGCCAGTCAGAAATCCTACTGTTAGGCATAGACTTTTCCTGGTAATCGCCAAATATTCCTTCGGCGCCAGCTTCCTAGGGTCGCCAGAGTTATTCCTGGCAAGACAACATCCTTGATTTCATCCCACCTCTTGAGGGATTGAGCATGGGTGTGACGTTTAGCTGGTTCCGTAATTGTCGAAGTCATCAGGCCTAAGGTGCCACTGGGTCCTAAAATTCTTAGTCCAGCCGCTTCCTTGCCTGAAGAGTCGGTAATGCGATTATCTTTACTCCTGTCGTCCCCTTTAATCCACCTCAGGATGATGTTATTATCTACCAAGGCTTTGGCTTAATCTTGGTGGCACTCTAGTACTAGTCCTGAAGTAACACGTTGTCTGTGCAAGGCTAATAGGGCTTGTCTGCTATCAGTGCAGATTGTTACGTTTTTCCCAGAAATTTCTTACCTGTTCATTTCTTTCGTGGAAAATGAGATACCAGCCAGTTCTGTTTGAACCACGCTGATATTTTTTCCCATTCCCCACTTAATCCTTAGTCTAAGTGATCTGGAGTACACATCCTCAGACTTCTTCGATTTTTGAGCCGTCTGTATATAAGTGTGCGTATTGCATTTGTAACATCTGATTCTGTGTTCGGTTCTATTTGTATATTGTAGGATTCATTGAACACAAACCTGGGATTCAATTGCATTCCTGCTGGCCTCCAGCAGAGGTTGCGCAGTAAGCGCTTCTCGCCATAGATTCATTTTGAAAAACGTTTCTATTTTAGCAGAATGAGAATCTGTGAAGATCCAAAATTTATCATTCATGTTTGAAAGGAAATTCAGACATACAATATTTCAGTTTTCATTCTGGAGCTATCAAATCTTTAAAATATTCTTTTTTGATTTTTTGACAACTATATTGTCATTCAAAAATTTCTGATTGTTAACAGAAGAACATGCATTAATACCCCATTCACTTCGTAAGTGAAATTTTACGTTTATCACTGATAGTCGAGTGTGAAAGCTTTGTCTACCAAACAAGGAACAAATATTCCTGCATGTACATAAACTTTCTCCTAATTGCATCGAAATCAAAAGCATGTTTTGTAGACAGTCGCATATATGTAAAACAGTAGAGCACAGGAAAAGCATTTCCAATCCGGAAACCACAGTTGCCAATTAAATAAAGTGATTCAGTTAAAATTACACGTTTGTTGTGAGTTCATCAACCGTTCACTTTGTTTTTCAGTTTTTATCTTTTTGTGGTTAGTTGTGCTTTCCGGACATAGTTTCGATAGGGATAATGCCAAAAAATAATCATAATGAATGGTTTCTATCTTTTTTTGTTCAGAACTCAGCTTACGGTATTCTATCATTCAACAATAGTATCTAATATTATTCAACGAGTAAGAAATGTGGCCATTACATGAGATGGAGTTTGTCGAACAAGCAGCGACTATACCTATAACTTGTTTTACACGCTTCATATTAGCTTCACGGGCAGATGGCGCTGTACGTAACTATCAACATTATTGCTTGATCTATTCGCGGGTAGATGGCGCTGTACGTAAGTATCGACACTATTGCTTGATCTATTCGCGGGCAGATGGCGCTGTTTGTAACCTCCTTGATAGGTTGTTCGAAAAGAAAATCAAAATAAAAAATGGATTTCAAGAATTAGAAATATTGTACTACAGATAAAATATTTAGATATGTAAATATTTTCAATCACCAGTGATTTGGTACAGAAAAAAGTTTTGAACGAAAAGAAAGATACATTTCAAAATCTAATTCGATTATTTGGAAGCAAACCAGAATATGTTATCGTAAAATGTTCACGTAAAAAATTCAGTTACTTCAATATTCCATAAATATAGTTTAAAAAACACGCCTTTATAGCATATGAAACTAAAAAGTAAAAAATAAATATAGGTTGAAAAACTTAAAATCAGGTTTTTGAAGAACATCGAACTAAAAAGTTAAAAATGAATATAGTTGAAAAAAACTAAAAAAAAAAAGCTTTTGAAGAAAATCAAACAAATTTGTTTTTCAAATAAGCTTAAAACAATAACGATCGAAAAATACTAGCATTATTGTGAGAAAAGCGTGGCCGCTTTGCGCCATATTTTTTGTATATCTAGCGCCGATACTTTTTTCACAATAATATTAGTAGTTTTCGATTGTTATTGTTTTAAGCTTATTTAAGAAAATATTTTTAACTTTTTAGTTCGATGTTCTTTAAAAGCGTGTTTTTTAGTTTTTCAAACTATATTTATTTTTCAATAATATTCTGAAATATAGAGACAATTTGTTAAGGGTACTCCAAATGAGAGTGATATCATTAGATTTTATAACAAAAAAAAGCGATGTATTTCCAAGTAGAGTACCCAGTTACAGGAAATGCTATTATTACAGAGTATATATGAAATAAATATTAAAAATATTGGAATATTGAAATGTATGAAAGTAAATGCTAAAACAAAGTATATATAAAATATTCGTATAAGTAAAATTTCAAAGAGAAATGAAAAATTGAGTATATAACACAAAAAGTTACAGATCATGCAGTACCGAAACAAAAGTTATTTATAGTATTATCAAAAGTGATTGTGGATGCAAGATATTAAGGCGTTCAGAGAGTCGAAATGAATATCGCAGTGTTCACAGATTTTATTGAAGCTACTGCATATAAAATTCAATGGTGATCGTAGCATAATATTTGTGCGTGATGCTTCGCAGTAGTAGTAGTAGTAGTTAATTAGGATGAGAAAGTTCGAAAAAAGATATAGATTTGCATGGAACTGAAAATAATATTATTACGGAGGTTTCTATACGGGAAATATCGTTTATAGATATTTATTTAAGATTTTCAGCTGTCAGAAATGTTCATGAATGTTGGTATATGGGCTTTCCGTTTGAGTGAAAGGATCAATCGTGTACCGGCATTTCCAGCTCTCTGGACCCCAGAAGAAGTTAGTAAATTAAAACATAAATCAGGTAAAAAAGTGTTCAGCTATCAGAAACATGTATGAATGTCGATACATGATCCTTCTGTTTAAAAAAAAAATCAATCGTGTACAAGCATTGTCAGCTCTCTGGACCCCAAAAAAAAATTGGTAAATTAAAGCACAAATCAGTTGAAAACTAATAATATGAGTGTAACAAAGTATTGAGCCTTCAAATGTTCCATTCAGAAAGGTCTGTAAAAGATAATATATCCTTCAGTGAGCCTTGAGCTCTGCAAATAAGAGTAGTATCAACATGGTTAATGCAATCTATCCCTAGCCACAAGTATTCTATTCACACCCATTGATATATACTCTATATGGTCCTTTTCCAGTTTCTCTCACTACTGTTTCAAATTCTTTTATTCAAATATTTGATCAGGTAACCGGATCCGTTAAGAAGCCACAATAAACCTCTGCGGGTTGCCTGGAGACTCGAACAGACCAAATCATTTTTGACCTAAACTAACCTAACCTATTCCATTTACATTCATTGATAAAGTATCTATATATTTCTTTTCCAGGTCCTCTTACTACAAAAAATTATAGATGATGAGTTATTTCGGTTACCAGTGATTTCTTGATATTTTCTATCTACATCGTTATTCAAAAAGTATTCAGCTGAATTACAGCGGAAAAAGTTAGGTTACTTTCATTTGTATAGATAGATCTGCATTTTAGATATTTTCATCGACCTTTTTGAGAATTATCACCTTCCACAATGTTGTCAGGTTGTGACTTCTGTTCCTCATTTCTGCATCGAGAGTTGAGATGAATGTGAGGTACAAATATAGAATAATATGTTGGTCACCGTGTGGCAGTTCAGCTCTGATTATATTATTAATAAGAACACGCTATACTGAGAAAATCTTTATTGTAATTAAGTGTAAATTCATTATTAACATGTGCATGTATGATGTCAACGGTAATATCAGAATCAACGAGTGAAAAAGATGAATTGGTTTCATTTTCCAAATCGAGCGTAGCAAATTGAAAGAAGTGAAAATGTCAACACTAATAAAATCTGATTTGTTCTACATAGGCATTCATCAATATTTTCCAAAGATACAGAGAGGATTTGATATGTGATAAAATATTCCATTTATTCGTCTGAAATGAGCTACAGAGATTTCATTTTCCTTATTTAGTATGTACTACAATTTGAACCACACTATGCTTAAAAGAACGACTCTAAGATCAAACATTTCAAAAGAAGTAAGAATTGAAAGAGAAAACTGTCATCTTGAGATTGCGACACTGTAATTTCCACTTCATAAATCAGCTACGAATCAACTCTACTCAATTATTCAGATGAAAGATTAGCAACTGTTCTTTATATCTATATTTTCTATTTCTGGGGTTTTAGTAAATAACAGGAGACTATTCAGTTGAACTATTTGAAAGATATTGAGCTTTCGGCAACGTTTATTGCTTTCTTCAGGACAATTCTAATACATGAATGACTGATAACATATTATTTGATAACATTTTCTACTTTCAAGCGTGAGGATATAAGGAAAAATTTATAAAAACGAAGAAAAGATAATGGATATGGAATTATGGAACTGACTTTGATGTATTTTTGAATCGGGAGGAAAGTTTCGAATGTGCTGTATAACTCTTCATGATGAATATAATTATTGTTTTCAGTTGGAACATTTGTCATTGTTTCAAACATACATGAAAGATGTTTCTATCTATTGAAAAATATAAGTGATTTTGCCAACCATCTTCAATAGTAACAATCTAAGCCAATCTGAGTACGATCTTGGTCTAACGCGCAAAGGGAATATTCTAACCTCCCGTAGAACAAATATTTCGTTAACCATATAGTTTGAATATCTGATGTTGTGCTTGATGAATTCAAATGTCAAAAAAAGTACGAAACCAATTAATTTATCACTACATTACCTTTTGAAAAGTGTAACGGACATCTCCATAGTAATGTCTTCATTGAGAATAATTTTGTGTGTCTCCCTCGATTCATTAACTAATTGATCTTTTGTTCATAATTCCTTTACTTGATAGTAGATAAAGATGTGTCTCTCCAACATTAGATATTTTTTTTGACCGACCGAAGACAGCTTCATTACAATTACCCTAATGTTGGAACTAGAGTTAAAAGTAAAACACAACACAAAACGTGATCCAACACAAGACAGCGCTGTTTCGACTCGCTTTAGGTTCCATCAGCAGTGTTAGACTGAATCTCATTCCAAAACACCTCAATCTAAATGGTATACTCACACAAAGTTTCGAAAAATTCAAATTGGCAGTGACATCCTCAGAAAGAATTTCGCTCATATTATTTTCCAGTGTCAAAATTTGAACTTTCGGAACATAAAGCTGTTATTTAGTTCAATATTTGGTAATGCATCAGTTTCTGAAGTGCGAATGAAATTTAAAAAACAATGGGGGTCTAACAATTGAAGCGCTTGTATTTCTATAGAGGCCACATCAGATATTTATGAAAACTTGAAGACAGATATTTTTCAGTCGAAAAAGATAATATTGATATTGAAAAACTATATCAAGGTACGGCCAATATAGATATGATAGTAACTTTTTCTTCCTCAACTTAACGGGATTCTTAATGAACATTTTTCAAACATAATTTTTTTTAAGAAATATAAATTGTCTATAGATCCATCAAAAATTGACCTAGTACTGATTTCCTTCGTCATTTCTGGTACTCCAGTTCATATTTGTGACTAGGACCTGAAAAGAGGAAGCTCGCAAGCTCACTCCTTCAATTTCTTACTTCTATCAATCGTGGACTGACATTCCACAGAAAAATCATACCAAGTTTGTGCGTGTATGTCAGAATGAATGTGATTTGTGTGAATGTGCGACTTCCGCGACAAGATTAACGACCGAATATCCAACGACGACTTTTTCCTATCTCCAGATATCTCTAACGGCAAATGGAAATCGTTCACTTAACAAGAAATCTTCATAAAAGTGTATGTTATGTAATGCCTGATTGATACTTCTCCTGTTTTTTTGTTACTGTTCGACTGGCTCTTGTACGGTATCCACATACAAGAGGGTTTCACTACTAGTTGACAATATTTAGACATTAGGTCAGATAATTCAGTTTCTGGTCCGGTACGTTTACTCAGGGACACTATTTTTGGACCCAGAGACCATTTATTTCACAACTGTGAAGTGTCGTCATTTGTAAACCATACTAGACGCAATAATAATAATAATGAATTGCGTAGAAGTCACAAAATATCACGAAACTTTGAGTCACTCAAACATATGATACTACACTTGGAATTTTGAAACCATTAAATCTCTCCTCCATTTCCTAAGGCAACTTGGGATATTCTTAAATACATACCCTATTCATCTCTTCGGGGTGGTTCTCCACTCTACTCAAGGATTGAAGTGACGGTGCTGCAGGTAGGAATACAAAATATCACCTTCCAATCTTTAATTGATTTGTTTGACCATTTTTCCATATACGAGTATACGGTATCATCACATAAAACCCCCATATGGAGTTTTCAACAAGCAATCCTGTTTGTGTTTTTACTCCTTCAGCAAAAATATAGTTTTTGCGAGATTTTTTTCATGAGACACTCTAAGAAGGGTGTCTCAGAATTGACACAAGATTTGAATTACCCGCCATTTGTGCAGTAACGGGCTGGCATCCCTATAAAAACCATTTGGCAACTAACAGTGTAGAGTTAATAAATGAAGCGTTATACGATGAAACAAGGTGCACCTATTTTGATAAAAAAAAAAAAATTGGCGTCTGCAATTCAATAATATCATACAAAATATGTTACGTTTATTGACTGTGAAGATACTAACTCAAAAATTCCAGGAGACTGGATCAGTTGGATATACTAAACACACTGGTTGTCCAAAAAAAAGCGTTCGAATGTTAATATCAAAGCAGTGAATGTGGCTGATTATCCAGGAATATCAATGCGACGTCGTGGATGAGAATTGCTAATTTCAAGAAGCTCTTTACAGATTGAAGATCTACAGCAGAAGATCTGGGTCTCCATGCTTGCAAAATTCAGCAAAAACAACAATTGAAGCCTTATGAACATACATGGAGAAGTTCTTTGAATAGATTGTTGAATATCTACAAGTGGTTTCTGATATTTTTAGTAAAACAATCCCAATCGATGAAGCATATTTTCATCCGAGTGACTTTGTGACTCGCCGGAATTGTTTCATTTGGGGTTCGGAAAACCCACATGCGATTCAATAAAAAAATGCAATCACATGTTATTGTTTGGTGTGGATTTTGGACTGGAAGCATCATTAGTGGCGTCATGGTAGCACAGCTCTTTGTGCCTAAACTGGATGATAATAAAGATGTGGTTT
The DNA here is from genome assembly GCA_015342085.1 of Leptinotarsa defecta. NCBI lineage: Eukaryota > Metazoa > Arthropoda > Insecta > Coleoptera > Chrysomelidae > Leptinotarsa > Leptinotarsa defecta. Next base: position 324 of record WOGO01002527.1, on the reverse strand, counting down.
CAGTGTGGTGCCAGCTGTCATAAAAGCTCACGAAACGATTCAAATACCGCATGACAAATTTCCAGGTCGCAACCCGCAAGGGTTTATTATGGCTTACACCTATTCACACTCGATCAACTAAACCCAGCTTCTCAATGAAGCCGATTAGTTTGTATCGTGTGTGTTCGGCTCTGCCGAACTCTAAAAACCTGAGTTTCGAAGGGTGAATAAACGCTTCGGAGTGAGCTAATCCTGGAAGATTCTGCCAGAAGTCCATAAATCTTCTTGCCATCCAGGTGTTCAATGTTTGCTTGGCAAAGCCTAAAGCGATGCCAATGACAGGTT
>WOGO01002526.1:0-15673 GCA_015342085.1 Leptinotarsa defecta | reverse complement strand
ATATATATATATATGAAATCTAGAAAGGTTAATGCAGTCAAGCTGCTGGCAAATAATTCCATGAAAATCAAAAAATAAAGAGATAAGTACTTTTTGATCATTCTCATATTGATTTCAATTTAAGAGCCACCCGTAGACAGCTGTTTCAGCCTACTAGGCATCGTCAGACAAAATGTGAATAATCAAGAAAAGTACTTAATAAAAATAACTGCGTGAACGCAATCGAGACATAAGTGGAACCACCTATTGGTGTGACACCCAAGACAATTTGACAAGTTTTTTATGTCAGTGTTGGTGGTTTGACCAATCAACCAACAACTGAGGTAGCAGAAATTCCATTAGTCAAACCAAAAAAATCCATTAATGTTTAACTTTTTTTCGTCGATTTATTTGTTTAATTCGTTGTTTTTTACTCATTTTTACTGCCCGGAAAAAGTTTCCCACTAGAATCGAAAGCCTGGCAAAGTAGAGTGGAGATTTAACTGAAATACCCACTCAGGTAATATACTGAGTGTCAAAATAATGGGACATTGAAAAAATCCAAAACATTTTATATATGAACAGTTCACTTCTAACTAACAACGAAACTGAGTAATTATGATGTTCTGCAAGGAACATTCAATTTTGAGAAATTATCGATTTTTGCTGTGTCAAAATAAATGCATCCAGCTTTACAGAATCAGAGAGATTTTGATTCGTCGAGAATGTCTATGACAATGACTTCTACAAAGAGTTCTACAAGAGAGTTCTACAAAGAGTCAAAAACAGTTATTGTCATTTTGACGCATAATTTTACACATTTATATTATTTTCTTTTCAATTATATCGCCTACATGAACTTACTTTCATTGCGGGTTTTTTATGATTCATCTGAAACGTTGGAAGCGTTGAAGCTGAAATGAGCTTCAATATTTCAATTTTACAAAATACAAAAGGATTGATAGCAGCAACTGAATTAAGGCTACAATAAAATTATTCATAAGTTAAAGTGAAATCAAAGATTCTTAATCTTCTCATTTGTTTCTGTTTTGAATACATTATGACACATTTTTCAAAATATATTCATAATTCAGGTGCTTGCACAATGAGACAGGCGAAAATGAAAGAAGGAATACAGATATTGTGCAAAATTATTCTTAAATTACAGAATTTAAACAAAAGCAAATGGAAAAAACACTTTTTCTCAGCAAAATTCTAAAATGAGTTTCAAAGATATTTCGAATTGTTCAGTGATAAACTCTTCAGTTAAAACCCTTGGGTTAAATGGTTTGAAAAATATTGATAATACCTGTTTCATGAACAGCGTAATCCAATGTTTATCAAATACGAGGTGGTTATTGGAATATTTGAAAAAGGATGAATTCATGAAAGATATCAATACTAGTATTTCTAGTGTGGAGGGTCCTTTAATCAAAGCGTTTGCAGAAGTCATCAAGGAGTTGTGGCCAGAAGATTCATTTGATAGATTAGTAAATGCAGCCTCCATAAAAAAGCGGATTCAAAGTTTTGTCCCTCGATTCATGGGTAATTCCCATCAAGTCGCCCAGGAGTTTCTTCGTTATCTTTTAGAAGGTTTACATGAAGACGTTAATATAATTAATGAGAAACCTAAACCAATTCTAATGGAAATTGATGAAAAATTGAGCGACAGCGGAAATGCATAAGAGTCATGGCTCACATATTTGCGGATGCATAACTCTAAGATTGTAGATAATTTCGTTGGTCAATTGAAATCCACGATGAAATGGGGATTTGGGAGATTTGGATGGGATGAGATTTGTCTCTCTCCATATCACAAAAAACCGACCAATTGAGTTTGTGGCAATGCTTGGATTCATTTACAAGAGAAGAAACTTTGGATGGAAATGAAAAACCGACGTGTTCGAAATGTAAGGAAAGGAGAAAATGCACAAAGTCCCTATCAATCCACAAGTTTTCCCATATTTCAGTAATATATTTGAAATGGTTCTCTCTAACGGAAAGATTTAGAGGCAAATTGAATGATGTCTTCGAATTTCCTTTAGAAGGATTGGAAATGGACAATTTTGCAGTAGAAAATGTGGCTACTTATTGTTATAATCTATATCCACTTTAAATAAATCACAAAAGGACTACTTACACAGGGCATTATACAGCATACTGCAGGATCCCGTTTACTGGCGCGTGGCACAATTACAACGATTCACACGTATCATCAAATTCACCAAAATCGCTTGTGAGTGGAGAAGCATAGGTATTCTTTTATGAAAAGAATGGAACAAAATCGCATCATTGTGGTAGCTGGAAAATTTCTTTGTGCAATTATTATTTATTTGTTGTTAAGTTCGAACAAAATAAATATCTTTGTTAAAGAAAAAAAATTAAAAACCAAGTTTTTGGAAAAAAAAGGAATGACATTCCACATTCGAATTTCAGAATATTGATTGGTAGATGAAATGTTACGATTTTTGAGTTTATTCAATATTTCAACAGGAACGTTATTAGTTTGCTAGGGTATTCCCAAATTTTCTATCATAATGTATGGATCTACTTATCAAAAAATTATCATTCACATTATACGAATTTCAATTTTCAGGTGTTATACTGTTCATTAATGTTTTGTTTACTGCGGATTATGGTGTGATATGTAGATACAGTATTTGCTAAATGTCACCACTGTTTCCATTCATTTCAATTCTATACCAATCAATACCGTGAATTATTATTTCAGTTCGAAAATTCGCCTACAGCGTGCCCTGAATGAGTTGAGACGTAGAACCACTATTTCTGTCAGTAGAGAATTAGCTGCCATTAAAAAACCGTTGTATAACTCTTTAACCCCCTTTTTAGAATAAAATCTTCGGTTTGATCTAGATAAATGTGTATATTGCATACAGCCGAACGGACTATTGAAAGTGAATTTCGTTCCCATTTATATAACATATGAGTCTACATTCCTTTTGCCTGAATAGCCGTTATTAGCTAATCGATATAGGCATATTTACTGACTATGTTAATGACCAGGAAATGTTTGGAGCATCTCCATCTTGTTTAACAGTCTCTTTATAAACTACTTCAACATTCAAAAAAGGTCTGAATTTCCTAATCCTTCTCAACCAGCTGCAATTGATTTTAAAATCAACAGAAATTGAAACGTATATATTTCACGTATTTTAAACATGTAACTTATCGAACAAAAATACTGCTTCTACACACCGAAACTGCAACAGTCTTTTTGACTCACGCTTCGCCAGTCACGTTGGCATTATTAGGAGATGAACTATACTATACACCAGGGGTTCCCAACCTTTTTGCACCTGCGTACCAATTGACCCTTTGAGAAATTTTGGCGTCCCACCAAACCTAAATATTTTAATGAACGTCTAATATTTAATTTCCTAAAATTGTTCAAAGGTTTTTCGGATTGAATTCCTGAGAAAACTTTATATTTAATAGTTAGATATTTGTTCATTCATAACATGCTTGAAATAAAGGAGGAACAAAAATATTAAAATTGTATTAATTTGCAGTTTTATTTATTAACCATAGGTCTAAAAACATACAAATGGAAAATTAATACAAACTCAGCAAAAAATTATTCATCATACAAAATATACTTTTATAGTATTCAGTGCGAAACTTGTTGTTTGCCTGTGATTAAAATATCAACATTAGGAGTGATTGAACTCATCTTCACTCTTAAGTCCTCTTCACCACCTATTCTGCCTCTATGTTCATTTTTTATGTACAAGAGTTCAGAAGATCCACTCACACAAGTACATCGTAACAAATGGCATCAAAAATAGCAGAGCTTGCCCGAAGATCAACTTAGTTTTACATCCGATCCAGAAGTTAATTGAAGATTTTTTTTTAAAGAATCCTTCATGAAACTATTTTCTGTGAGATCGTTAAAACCTTCTTCTAGTTCCGATTCATTTGGTGAGGTTCCTGAGAAATAATTCCTAATCCACTCCACTTTTGAAGGACTTCCAACTGAATAATGACATCTGCAACCACATCTGGTATTAAAGATACTTCATTCTCTTCAAAAAATGAAGATAGAGTGGAAAATGCAGATAAACTCTCCTCCTGTATTTGTTAACAAAACAGGACCAAAATTCTCGTGAAGGAGTTCATTTTGTCACTGTCTGTGAAGGCTGTTGTGTTTGGTCCCTGAAGTCCCAAGTTCAGAGTGTTGAATTTGTCAAAAATGTCGGACAGATAAACCAATCTTGACAACCATTCTTCATCAGCAAACAATTTTTTCATGTCATGACTTTTTCAGTTTAAAACATAAAAACTTCTGATCTCAGTTCAAAGAGAAGGTTCAAAAATTTTCCCAGAGACAAACACCTCACTTCTGTATGCAAAGGCCTTCCATCTTTTACAATTCTTAAACTAGCAAGGTATGACGCCTTTATCAAGTTAATATCAGTATTGACAAACTTCGTCAAACATTGAGTTTCTTAAAAGATTTTCTTAAAAAAAACTCAATGGGTTCACTGATCGAATCAGGGTACTTGGTATTTTGATGTCGCATCAGTAAAGAAGGCTTCGTGTTTTGGTTCGACAGTGTTTCAAGAAATGCAACACATTGAGGAATAGGAATGTCACTACGTCCTGATCCCTGGCTTCACTATAAAACCGTACTGTAAGTAGCTTTCATCGTATTTATGGTTGGCCGGTGATTTACGTTTTTTAGCTCAATCCTTTGAAGTAGAAGAGGACGTTAGAAATCATTTCTTAGTTCAATTTTCTTATACGAAATCACAATTAAGTATCACAACACCCCCAACGAACCATTACAACAACATATAAACATTGCACAATAACTAGCAATATTGTGAGGCGGAAGAATGTAGGTGTGGAGAAAGAGGGAAAGACAGCTCTCGTCGCCCCACCCCTGGCCCCGGCCCCGTCACTCCTCACGCGTACCACCTAAAACGTTCCCGCGTACCACCAGTGGTACCACCGGTTGGAACCTCTAGTATACAGAATATAAAAGTATTGCAGTTCTGGAAGCAGCGTTAATGGGGAATTCGTTCGATCTGGTTCCCTACTATACTTTCATCGAGTCATATCTTTCTATTGCAATTGAAGTGACGACATTTTTTTATTTATGAAATTTATACCTATATTTCTATCTATACCAATTTCGAATAACTTTTGTTTTATTGCACTGTGTTGTACATTTGAAACACATCAAAAGTATTTAATTGCGATTCGATTTCGAAAAATTATCATGGTGGTAGATAAAGGGTTCATAGAGGAAGTTTCATAATAGGAACATTAAAAGAAAATTAATAAAACACTTACAATTATTTTCACCAAATTATTCTGGTGCAATTATATTGGAGAATTTCGATAGAACTCAAGTTCCGATTGATTCTTTATGTTCGACGAGAACCGACATCCTCGAACATACCTGTCAAAAGTAATACATCATAGGTATATAATCAGTTTTTCATGAAAAGTGGGTCAAAACATGTCTCACAAAATGAAAATGTCGTCATTGAGAATAACTTTGGAGCAGTAATTGTTCTGATTGAAGCTTCAACAAATGTTGAATTCTACGAGGTCTGTTGATGAAGTAAGGTAAATTTTCATTTTTCCGAAAAAAATATTGATTTATTCATCGATCTCTTCAAAGTACTTCCTGTCAGATGCAATACACTTGTGCCAGGGTTTTTCAATTCTCGAAGCAGTTCTGATATGCACTTTTTGGTATGTCTTTGAGCCATTCTTTCATGGGTCTCTTCGAGGGAACAGGAAAAAGTCACGGCAGGTGAGCAGGTGCATCATCGTGATGTGGAAGCCATGAATTGTTTTTCCAAAATACCAGATGTCCTCTTCCTATTACTTCTCGCAAGCCACGCACAACTTCAAGGTAATAATCCTTATTGACCATTCAGCCATGTGGACAGAAAATTTACGGGGAATCTCGCCCTTCTCCAGTTATACGGGGAAGTTCAAAAATGCTGTTTTTCGATTTTATCGAATGGCATTGTTGTTTCAGAGAATATCAAAAAATGGAAAAAGAAAATGTTATTGTATTCGAAGTGTACTATGACGATGTAATGATAAATATTCGATAAAACGTTTCGTGTCAACATGGCCACCATCAACATTTTTTTTAAAATATGGACTGTCTTTTTATTACAGATATTGATAATGCAATAAATTCACAATCCAAGGGCATCTCACATTTGATATTTTTACAGCATTTCATTTGAAATAACCACCATCATCAGTGACAACAATCAAACAGAAAAACAGTTTATTTCATCATGAACTTTTGGGAAAAATGAAACCGATACGGAAAATCAAAGCTTCATGGCAATCTTTATTAAATGTTCGATTTGATGACCTCCTTGTTGAATGTCGGTCCAGACAAGTTTTTTGACAATTTTCTAGCATAATAGGTGTAATACCAATACATGCATCTCTTATTTTTTGTTTGAGATGGTCGCTATCTGTACTTGGTGTCGAAAAAACTTCCTCCTTCATGTATCCCCAGGCAAAAAAATCTAAAGGAGTAAGATCTGGGGATCGATTTGGTTGATTAGTCCATTTTTTCAAATCCAGGAGGAGCGCTGTCCTGTAGAAACTATTGTATTTTATGGCGGATATTTAGTGGCAATTTGTCTAAGTAGCCATCGAATTCATTGAATAGAAGATGAAGACATATTCAACTATTCAAATGATCATCGTGAAAAAAAGAGCCAAGGATGTTTGTTCCCACAGTTTCCAACGAAACATTTATTCCCAGCCTTTCTTGGAAATTGGTTTTCCTATGTAAATGTTCATTTAAATCATTCAACCTGTAATGAATATTTCTGTTGAACCAATCATTGTTGGTAAATTTTGATTCACCCGTCCAAGTTATTTCTTACAAATATTTCTACCTCTTAACCACTTCGCAAATCGTACTCTCCTTTCGTAATCGCTTTCATTCAGGTGATGAACTTTGCGTATCCTGTAGCATTTGTATTTGTTCTTTATCAAAATAGTTATTTTGGATTTTACAGAAATCCCCATTTCGTCAGCAATTTCTCGTTAAAAACGATCTTGATCAGCATAATTTTTGTAACTGGCCAATCCCAAATTAAAAAAAAAAGATGTTTTTACTGTGTACATTTTCATGTGGCAGTATTTGCTCACCTATAACATTTATTTGATTTCTCACACTTCCAGTAACCACACATTTTCTTGTTTTCTTTTCGTCAATTGCACCATAGTCTCTCAAATTTCTTTCTGATCGTCTTCATTTTTCCTGCCATAGAAACCAACCAAAGCCTACGTGTTTGAGATGGTAAATGAATTGAGGTGAATTTGATCATATTAAATTATACAACAATCGAATTTTGACCAAAAACTGATATTTTCGTTACTTACAGGATTGAGAATTATGAATGTATTATGAATTATAATTGATTAGGGAGAAATAAGCTTCGAATGAAAGATTACGGCAATACAAAAATTTCCAAAACGAAAAAGTTCGAATTTTCATTGTATTAGGGTACCTACGTGACGAGTGTATTGGATTATCTGAATTATATTTTGAAAAAATAGAAACAATTTAAAAAAGAACTAACGACAGGACCGTAATTTAAAATTGTTGTTACTAATAATGGTAGTTACTGCAAATGAGACATTATAAAAATATCAAATGTGATATATCCTTGGATTGTGAATTTATTGCTTTATCAATATCTTTAATAAAAAAGAAAGGTCCGTATTTAAAATAAAGTTGATGGTGGACATGTTGACACTTTTAATACAATAATATTTTCTTTTTCCATTGTTTGATTCTCTCCGAAATAACAATTCCATTCGAAAAAAAACGAAAAATAGCATTTTTGGTTATCTTCGTATAATTCGAGAAGGGCAAGAGTCCCCGTAAATTTTCTTCGACGATTGTATTGCTCCCTATGACAGTTACCATTTTTACCATTTGATCGTCTTCGTATCTGTTACGGTTTAGAATACAGCAATGTTTCCACATGATAAAAGAAACGGCCTGTGTACCCATAATTCGTCGCCAGTTATGACCCTTTTGAGCAAATCTAAATCGTCATTGACGTCATTCAACAATTCCTGAGCGATGCTCATGCGACGGTTTTTTTGGTCAGAACTTAGCAATTTTTGAACGAACTGTGCTGGCATGACCCAAACTATATGCCAACATCCTCAGAAAATTCCCTCATAGTGATTCGACGATTATCCATAACAACTTCATCACTTTTCCAATATTTCCATCGGTTGTTGATGAGTTGAAGTATCCAGGACGAGCTTCTCGACCTTCTGTGGGTGGCTTGTACCAGTTGTTAACATTTACTGACTCAGAGTACAATCACTGTATGACACTGTCAACATTTCGTGTGTACGTATGTATGTATGTATTTTTGTTTGTATGTATGTTTGTTTGTAACTTTTAAGCTCGGGATCTGTATTGACAGAATCGGCATTATTGCTTGATCTATTCGCGGGCAGATGGCGCTGTACGTCACTTCCTTGATATTTCTTGGTCTATTCGCATGCAGATGCAGATGCAGATGCAAAAGCGCCCACGCTTTCTTCACAATTATACTATTATTTTTCAATCATTGAATTTTTTAAGGTTATTCAAAAAAAATTATTTTCAACTTTTTAGTTCGATGTTCTTTCAAAGCGTGTCTTTTAGTTTTTTAAACTTTATTTATTCACATTAAATTTGATGCAAATTCTTCTTTTTTAAAAGCAAAAAATTGCCGCAGAACTTTTTGTACTCCTCACCAACAAAGCAAGCATGCGAAACAACTGAAACTGTGAACATATGTTAGAAACGGTAGTACCAACATACAAACAATGTAAAAATCACTAACCGAATGTACGTTTCCCGCGAAATTTGAATATCCACTTTATTTTTTGAACAGACTTCGTACTTGTACACATGTAAATGTAGTGTCAAACTTTACAAAAGGTTATGAAAACGAATACATAGAAACTCAATAGAACTTAATGTAATATCGGAGGGAGTAATCATATTAGATCATTTCATCTTAATTGTTTCACCTGAATAAGTGATAGCAGAATTGTCATGATAGATGTGTAAAAATACCTACTGCGTTGTACAATTTCGTGGTTTCTGAAATGTGAAAAAAAATCAATGATACAACGTTACGACGAATTAATGTGATTGTAGAAAATTCCTACGGTTTCCTACTAGTTATCCGTGAGAAATGCAGAATCAATCTACTATACACGATTACGTGACACAAATGCTAATAACCACCTGATTTAAAGTAAGTAACTGGAGCTATAAAGTATCGTGTTGAAATTCAATCCCACATTGCTCTCGAAATACCTTTCATTTCGACCCCACATAATGATATCAGCTAAACTCAGGCGGAAAAGATACAACAGTTTTTTCCGCTTATTTGATCACCGAGTCCGAACAATGAATGAGGAAATATAATCATGTTTCATATTGTTTCCTATAATGAGTTGAATGATTTCGACATAAATACCATAAATGAGAGTTTTAGAAAATTATCATGTATATTTTCATTAACCACATTCACGCGGCATTTTAAAAAAAGTGATTTTCAACAGCTGATGCTACTGAAAGTAACTTTGAACCCTTCATGAACATCAATATCATATAATATTATGAACTTTTGGCAAGAGGATTTGCGTTATAAAACTAAATTTGCCAAGTCGTGATAGTAAAATTGGAGATTCAATTTTAAAATGGCAAGTCTGTGATAGGTGCCTGCCTAAGTTGCCTGTCTGAAAAGAAAAAAAAAAGTCAGGTGGTGGCCCAGTAGAGTTCTTGTACGAAAATCACTATGTGAAAACTACCAAATAGGCAAGCAACGTCGTAATACATAAAAATTTGAAGAAATCCTAACAAAAAGAATAATGTATACAGTTTATTGTATGATTTTCACTGTAAAGGGTTTTACAAAAACCACGACACGTGCTTCGCTATACAGTAGCTTCCTCAAGCGTAAACTAAAATTTACTTGTAAATTCCAACTATTTTATACTCCAACATATTACCTACTTGTATGCCTACTTTCAAATGGATGATTCTACGTGAAAAACTCAGGTATAAATTCATTAACTATATGAATAAATATTTTTTTTCCAAGGTACCGTAAATATACTTAACCTGGAAATGAACAGATTTAATAATGGCGAATTATACAGTTCAGTTTGATCGTTCATAAGATATTATGAGTTTTTGAATTATCTTATTTCTATACCCTCCAACAGGTTAAGTTTCAAAACTTTCTTCTGGAAATGGAGAGGCTTGAATTCATGGTTGAACTCATGTCCCTCTATGATTAAATGAATGGCATATGTGAAATTTATTTTTCCATCCTGGAAACTACATTTGCGTTCCTTTATGCGGGTTTTGAATGTTCTTCCAGTTTGACCTATATAAAATATCGGACATGACCCACATGAAAATTTAAACGCTCCCGATTTTTCTGAAACTAAACTTTCATCTTTGTTGTTCTTGCATGCCTAAGTTGTTGTTGGTTTTGAAAGCAATATTTACACCTTTGTTGCGCAGAAAATCTGAAATATTTGTAGTGGATTGGCCTAAGTAGGTTAAGGTTCTATAATTTTCATCCTCTTCTTTTCGAATTGGGTGAACTTCCTTCAAAGCTGAGCTGTATGACTTTTTTGAAAGTAAAGAATGTATTAGATTGCCATCGTAATCATTGTTGACGGCTGTTTTGTTATGTTCAGTTCTTTATTGAAATTCGCCTGTGACAAGGGAACGTTTATCAGTCTGTGGATCATACTAATCATAATCCTAACAGTTAAAGGATTTTTTGGTTAACACAATTCTTATTGATGAGCAACCCCCGAACTCACCCTCTTTCTATACGGACAATGAGTTGATAGACTTTGACTTCAAATGCATTTGGGTATGATTTACTCAAAATATGATATACTGAAAATAAAAAATTTTTCATGTGGAACGCATATAGTGAATTTTTGTTCAAATAATAATATTTTTCCTACGTTATGGAAGAGAACAATTGTTAAAGTACTTCCAAAAAAATAGTCCACCAGACTACAAAAATCTACTTGCCATTAGTTCATTAACAAATTTGCCAAAAGTTCTTGAGAGAACTATTGAAGTTCAATTGGAAGGACACATTGTCAATTTCTCTATGCCTACTTCCGAAAACTGAATCTGGATTTTGTAAAGGACACAGTTGTGCAACTGCTTTGTATAGTGGGCATATAGTGGACGATGTCATTAGAGCACGTGACCCAAACAATAATACAGTATTGGTGCTTCTTGATTTTGGTAGAGCGTTCGATACTATCAACTTGATTTTTGGCTAAATAGGACTCTCTGAATATGCTATATTGCTAATCAGATCGTACCTTACTGATCGTCAACAATAGGTTATCATAGAAGGAAACAGCTCACAATATTGAAAACTAATATGTGGGATGCCACAGGGTTCTATTTTGGGGCCCCTTTTGTTTGGTATCTACACATCTCTGAATGTTATGAATTCTGTAATATACATTTGTATGCAGGCGGCACCCAGTTGTATTATAGTTTCCCGATTATTGATAATGCATTTACTCAAATTAATAGTTACTCAAAATTATTTGTGAAAAATGCTTCTAATCACTGCTCAAAAATAAATCTTAGTTAATCCAATGTTATCGTTTTCGGACCAAAAAGCTCTAAAACTGATATTTGCAAATCTGTGAAAGTAGTAAATGATCATGCACTTGAGGTTGTCCCCGAAGTCAAAAGCCTAGGCATTATTTTAGATGTGGACCTGAAATTCGAAAGTCACGTTAATCAATTCATAAGGCGTGCATATTATTCACCTAAAATTATATATGGACCACGAAATTTCCTACCCATGAAAGTGAAGGTGGATTTGTGTGAATCGTTATCTATATTCAATTATACTGATGTTTTTTATGGTCCATGTTTAACCAACCAATTTCAGAAAAAATAGAAGAAGTTCAGAATTCCTGCTTACGGTTCATTTTTGTAATTAGAAGAAGGGAAAGAATATCACATAATTTTAAAGGATGCTGACTGGTCAAATATGAACGATTGGAGAGTGTAACATGCTGCACCTTTTTTTCACAAAATAATTCATAGTGAAGTGCCGTCTTACTTGCACCAGAATATTACATTCAAAACTGATGTGCATAATATTAATGTGAGGTATAAACACCTACTAACTTTGCCATTCTTCCAGTTCCTCAGAAGGAGTTTCAGCTACTAGATCTGTACAATTTATACTTCCCGAACCCATGAAACGAGATAACAACCGTTTTATTACCAATTTCGAACTATTTTTACTGTCTTTGAACTATTAACGACCCAATAGCTACCTACCTATTGCACATCTACAAATAGTCATAGTTTTTTACGATAATTTTGTCTTCATTGTTTTTCAATTCAAAGTGTTCCTGGTATCGCAAACTCATTTTCTCACTTCTCCATTTTATGGAAAGAATAGGTGAAAAATATATGCTCGTGTGAGTATACACATTACTCAACTGTTTAGGTTGTTTTCAAAATTCCACTCCAATTCCGATCTAACTTTTTACAATTTGTGAGAAGCCAGTGTGGATAATGATACCATCATTGGATACCATGAAAAAGTTAAAGTTTTGCAAATCATATATGAAACTAGACACATTTTGATTACGTCTATTTTTGTGTCACTTGATATGTATTCCGCTTTCTTAATGAATCGTGGGACATTCGGAATACATTCCTTTCATCATTCAATAAAATTCATGAATCAATGATTTCACATTTCTGATAATATTACAAAATTTTAATGAGTGTGCACTCCACCTAGTCTTTATAACATACCATTAAAAATGTGAAAATAATGATATGAATCTATTCTGACATTATATCGAATGGCACTAGTAATCTGGCTTTAACTATTGTTTGAACTGCTGCAACACTTTTTCCTTCATATTAGTACAAGCAGACAATGGTTAAAACAACGTTTTCAAAAAATACTTCATTGTGAGATTTTAACTATACAGTTTCACAAAAACGCAATACGTGTTTCGTCATACAATGGCTTCTTCAGGCGTGTAAAGACACGTGTTAGTATGGCTAAACACGTGTTGGGTTTTTGTAAAACGGTTTAGTGAAAATTTCACGATAAAATATTTTTTGAATACTTTATGTCATACTTTGTCATACCAGAAATATTTACCGCCGATTGCTGCAGAGTAGTTCATTTATTTTTGCCGAGATAAATTCAGTTAGTAATTTCAGTATTATATTTTTATCATATTGTTTAAAAAAACAGAATTATCATACTATTACTCTTTCGGTATTCTGTTTCGATTTATCATTGCTTTTTTGTTCGGAAATTTGTAGTTTTTATATAAGTGGTCCAGAAGTATACAAAAATCTGATAAATGAATGGTATGCTATAGAAATTCCCGACAGTACAAAAATATACAGTACAGTACAGAAATCCTCAGTCAATAGTTATGCACGGTATGATAAAGTCTTACAGCACTGGAAATTAATTAGAAATGCCAATGAATGACCTCGACGGAATTTGTAGTCAACGATTTCCTTCGCATTTGTCACACTCCTTGTGAATGAAATCTGTGTAGGTTTTCAGTGCTAATTGCAAACAGCGCATCATTACACTTTGATTGAAACAACAAACCAGTCAATCAACCGAGTGAAGTATCTTCGATGAAGTGAGCCAGACGTCAGCGACGTGTTACTTCAGTCGAACAATGGTTAACTGTTTAAGAATCGGGTGTTCCACTTCTGATGCGATTATTTCGTTATCAAATCAATCAATCAATCCGAAACATACAATATTCGAAAATACCTGTTCCATTATTTTCCGATACCCCTTTGGACTATGAAAGAGAAACCCAACTTTCGTTATATTTGATTTTTTTAGGTTTTCAATTCCATTTCCATAATTCAAACTCTTATAGGAACATTTTTCTCTCACCGTCGTACGCAATATAGGTAATAGTGTAGATATTAATTGTCACAATTCCAAAATCATAGGTCCGTGACACGCCTCTTATTCGGTTGACCATTAGAAAGCCTGCAAAATTTCTGCTTTCCCATGCTCCATAAGGTTTGATTGAAAATCCAAGAATATACATAATCTGTATTTCATCGCCAAAATTACCTAAAATTCTTCAACGAAACACCCTAAAATAATGGGATAATGATAGCTTCTTGATATTTTACCTATCCAATAGGTAATGCATAAAAAATGAGAATTTTTCAAGTGAAAGAATAAATTGAAAATACCAATGAGAAAATGCATGGGAATCGTTGATCGGGAAGAATGATACTATCGACTGAAGAACAATACCTCCTTCTGTTGAAATACAGTTCAACAAAAGTAATCAGCTAGCAGAATCGTCTTCTCGATATAATGGAAGTCTACAACAACAACACTAATTCAACGTAACCATTGCAAACATGAAATCATGTTTAAAATCCACTCTTATTCCTGTTATAATAGCCTCATCTAAATTCAATTTTGATTTGACTAAACATCGCTTAAGTCCTCAGAAATTTGGGAATGTTATGGTTTAAATAAATTTCAAATCGATCGAATACGTTCATTTTCTCTTAATGTTGGTAAGTTAGTCTTACATGTGGAGCCCTGCTGTAGGCTAGTACCTCTTCAGGGGCTGTGTTAATAAAAAAAATAATGATATTTGTTTTTGTATGTAGCTTAATCTAGTTCTTGCTGTTGAATATTAATGTATGGTTACAATGCTTTTGTCCTGTGTTGGTCGGGTTAGTGGGTCTTCTCTCGTTCCTTGGGCATTGCTGTTTTTGTGTATGAATTGGGTTATCCTTGGTGAAGTTGTCCGGGTACAGTTGCAGGTAGTTCGTTCGGGATCTGGTGAATCTTGGGGAATAGGTAGAACTATTTATTTCTGGTCTTCTCTTGCAGTGGACTATCTTTTACCCGATCGCCAGCGAGAACTCGCCAACTGAACCCGCTCCTATGACCCTGCCTGGAGAAAATGGGAGCTTTTTCTAGGGATCTTTCTTAGGCCCCCGCGGGGCGTCCAGGGGGTGGCCAGCATCTCAATTGCGGTGGTGTTCCTGCTTCTGATTGCTCCGGTGATATATTTGCCTCTGAGATACTGAAATCTCAAATTCTTTGGGGTTAGTTTTACGGTGTTTTATAGTTTGTTAAAGGGGAATCGGTAAGGAAGGTTGTGAACGTTTCGTACTATTCTCCTCTCTCTAGTTAGTAAGCGATGATCGGTCTTAAGTAGGTCTTGTAGGTGTGTAATCGTGTTTTGCTGTCACTCCCGAGCTTGCCTCTCAAGGCTTTTAGGAGGTTTGCTGTTTTCCTGGCTCTGTCAAGGGTATCTCTCAGTTCGGCTTCCCAGTTAAGGGTTTTCGCGAAGGTAACCTCCAGGTAGGTCACCGAGTCTTGGAGTGGAAAGGGTTCTCCTAGAAGTTTGAGATTCAAATTGTTGGCGTTAAGTTGGGGTCGCTTGCGTTTACGCAGCTATTTTCATCACGTACTTTCTTGGTTTTTCTCATTTTCTCTTCAATCGAGGACCGCCTGCCCGGTACTGACGATGCCCAATAGGCTGAATCAGCTGTCTACATGTGGCTCTTAAATTGAAATATATATATTGTTTCTGGCTATTGGCCTCATCAGCGCGGTGC